>JAOUQZ010045162.1:0-10690 GCA_028564935.1 Neosilurus hyrtlii | reverse complement strand
TATATATATATATATATATACATATATATATATATATATATATATATATATATATATATATATATATATATATATATGCAAACAGATATAACTCAGTCTGCTATATGGGACCATATTAACACTGCAGACAAAAGTGTAAGGTTTTTGTATCTGTTTGTGGGTTTTAAATATATGAAAATATTTGAGAGTGTTTTTATTAAAAAAATACATTTAAAATCACAATATTGCCCATAATGTCCACTCCTATCTAAAGATAAAAACATGCTTACAAACATGATTTACAGACTAATTTAAGGGCTAGCATGGGCCCTAGGCCTAGCATGACCTCTCGGGGATAAAGTTCCTGGGGTTGAAACCCTTAGAAAACAATAAATACCTTTATTGTTTAGGGTTTGTGATACCTTTGTGCCTCGAACTATTTTTATTGGCCTTAGTGACTCGTCACATGTGTTCCTTAAGGGTAGGCTTTCACTACAATTTACAGCATCAAACATGTTTAGTGTCATGTATATATAAAAAATGTGTTTTACACAATGTGTTTTTTTACACACAGAAAATTAATAACTCAACAGTTAAAAGGGAAAAGGGGAATTACTGAGATTTCCTTCAGTATGAGTGAATATTCTCAATACATTTTTATGGTGATTAATGCCTCTGTACGGATTCCCAAGGTAATGCCATGACACGTCTCAGCAGTAGGCTGCTCTCACACTGGGGCCAAATCTCTCTGTGATGACAGATGGCGAGATGAACTTTAAACAAACCAGCTGTTTGTTATGGATTAGGACATGCTGAGGCAGTAGAATAAAAAATTACCATTTCTAATAAGGGTTTAGCACCAAAGAGGTAAATAGGTACTCAAACAGCTATTCCCAGCTGGAAGACATGTATACACTCAAACAATAACTGCAAAAATAAAATAATTTTTTTTGTAATGGTTATTTTATTGTTTGAATCCACAGTGTCATAAAGGTTAGCACGTCCATCGTTAGCACATTGTGTATATGAGTCTGAGTGGTTGTGTGTACCCTGCTTTTGCCCAGTGTCGGCTGAGATAGGCTCCACCCTCCCCGCGACCCTAGTAGTATTATTATATTATAATCCCTATCGTCTTAAGCGGTTTGACAAATTACTTAGTGACTTTGACTTCAGTGATTATTGCCACTCTCTCTGTAATTGCGTTTGGAATGTAGATGTTAAGTAATTTCGAGATTTCATATAAAATAAAAAAGAACTTATTAATCATGCGTGAGGTCTATACAAAGAAATCTCCATCTGAGGTCTTTAGTTCAGTTCAAGCTGAATGTGTGGGCTGATATTTCTCTGTACAGACCGAACAACCAAGGTTAATAATTAGTTTATTATACAGCATTATACAGCATTTTTAATTCACTTTACAGGCTGTTACTTGTCCGCGTCTGAACAAGGTATCTTCATCCATGTCTGTGAAGGTTTTGGTAGCTTTTGGCTTGTTTCACCAACCTGTGATGAACAATAGCATTCCAATGAGTAGCAAAACCTTTTTCCTGTATTCCATTTCTCTTCAAGAAAGTGCTGAATCCTTCTCTGGAAGCTGCTAAAGATCATGGCACACAGTGCAGCTAACGTATTTTTCTCAATCGGCATGTTTTAGGATTACGGGAGAAGACCAGAGCATCCAGAGGAAACCCACATAGGCACTGACATAGGCACTGAAAAGACAGCATAAAAACTCACCAAGGTTCAAACCCAGAACATTGTGCACTAACATGCTGCCTTAAATTCCCAGTCATTCATCAAAATATTCTGTTTCATAACGTGATGCCAATTCAGAATTTAATATTATTGTGGAGCCAAGTTATTATTGAAATAAGAAATAAAAAGCTAAACTATCTTTTTATGTTCACTTTGATAATATAGCTTTATTATATCATGGAAGAGAACATAAATCTCAGCTAGGAATAAATGCAGGGGGGTGAGTACTTTTAAGCTTTGTGGCTAAGGTAAGTGAAACTGGTTATACATGGTCCTTGGGAATAATTTACACCTACGGAAACTGTCAGGAGACACAAGATGACTGCGCAGTGACTCACTCCTGAAATATCTCTGATTTTGTGGGAAGGCTGGTGGTCTTTTACTTAAATGCTGTGCTAAGACATTTGTTTAGTTTCCAGACAGTGTGACTGGGAGGCTCCATGAGGGGAGCGCAAGAGGGAACATGATTTTCCAGAGCTTTTGGAAAAGAGAGAGGTGAGGTCAGGTTTGACATTTAAATCCGGTTGCAGTTCAACCAAGACTCTGCAGGAAGTTCTGAAAAATAAGTTTCAAACTTAAAAAAATAAGTTAGAGGTAGGAGAGATTAAATCCCTGTAACAGACTATAATATTCCATCCTTGTTTAGTAGCATATATTCAGTTGGAAACAGAGGTGAATGTGGTGGATGGGTGCATGTCTCCTACAAAGCTAGCAATGTGTGTCATGCACTGAGACACAACTGCGGAGTGATGACTAACAGATCTGTCTCAGGCTACCAGCCGCATTTTTACTCAAAGGTCTATAGCGATTGCAGTCGTGGGTTGGAAAATATGATGGTGCAAGACATAGCCCTGTTAAATTTTCATTTCAGTTGCAGTGGCCGGTAGATTTGAAATGTATAATTGGTTATGCACCCTGTAGAGTTTCCAGAATGTGTATAAATTGGTGATTGACAGCTTTTTGGTGCTCTGCGAATTAAATACCCCAGGATTTAAGTATTTCAGAAATAGGGAGGTTGCTTTAACATTCATCACTCTCTTACTGCACACCTTTAATAGCAGTGTCCCTGTAGTTGTAGTCCAGGTGGATGTCACTGAATAGCCCACAAGAAGGAACTTTTCCATTCAGCAACATCCACTGAGCCTCATTCATTCATTTCATTTTCTGAACCGCTTATTCCTAATTAGGGTCACGGGGAGGCTGGCGCCCATCTCAGCCAACTCCGGGCGAGGGCAGAGTACACCCTGGACAGCTCGCCAGGCCATCGCAGGGCAGAAACACGCTGACAGCTATGCAGCCTACTCTTGACGAAAATCAGCAATGGTTCTTTAACATGCCACTCAACACTCACAGTGAGAGACATGGCCAGCATTTGATAACACAGTTAGCTGCACTGGGGGTCCACTGAGCCTGAGGTACATACATTTTGTAGCGTATACTACACAGGAACAGAACAATTTTGAAGCACACAAAATTTAAATTACTTATGTTTTTAATTTTAAAAATCCTGTCTCAGGTGAGCTTGAGCACCCATATGTGTGGAAGCACAAACAATGAAAAGCTAAAATGAGATTTCAGTAGAAACTCATTCAAAAATGAAAGTATACAGTGCTCCTTAAAGATGTTTTACTATATACTACTGGAAACACACTCACACAAAAAAATAATTATGGTTTATTTTTCCATTCAAAAGTGTGACATGGTTACACCTTCTGTTCCTAGGGACCTTGACAAACTGTGAGTGTCTGTTATTTTAATTTAAGCATCCACTCTGAATAATGGCTTTTAATCCCAAGACAGTGAACCGATCAGATTGCGCCATCCCTGGGTAGTATATACTAACTGATTTTAGATAATATTTGATAGCAGAATAATTATTAATAATAAATAATAAATAATTAGAATACCCTGCCTTCGCCAGAGTCGGCTGAGATGGGCACCAGCCTCCCTGCGACCCTAATTAGGATGATGATGATGATGAATGATTAAAGTAATTAGAATTACTTCTTGAGATCACCCATTCCACAGAGAACATTATTAGAAAGTTCAGAAAGTATCTGACAGCAGTTAAAAGTTTTTAGTTTTACCAAATTATTAAAGGGGCCGTGCCATGGTTGTTTGAAGAATGTAACCTAAATAACATTAATTGTGCTATCAAACATTTTTCCAATTTACTAGGACTTTACAGCAGTATGGCAATCTTTAAAAACTGTTTAGCCCAGCAAGATTTCAAAAAGTTCATGTTGAAAACCATTCCCATCTCCTCAGTTTGAGAACTCTTGTGTTGCTAGTTGAAACGCTATTTAACAAATATAGACTAGTATTTTGTATAT
Organism: Neosilurus hyrtlii; assembly: GCA_028564935.1. Lineage (NCBI taxonomy): Eukaryota > Metazoa > Chordata > Actinopteri > Siluriformes > Plotosidae > Neosilurus > Neosilurus hyrtlii. Next base: position 6,623 of record JAOUQZ010045162.1, on the reverse strand, counting down.
TCATTGCATATTTACATGACTTTTTGGCAACCGAGTTTGGATAAAAATCCTGACACAGCTCCATTAAAATCATGCAATTAATCCCTTAATCGTGCAATCTTTCCAATTACAGAAATTTTAGTGCTGACATCCTTAAAATGAAATTTGGTAAACATTAAACGCACTAAGAAAACACATAAAGCGTAAGAGATGGAATTTTCTTCAAACCAAAAGTTCCTGGAACTATTATTTTCAGACAACCTATTTTCCTCCCTATAACTATCTCAGACTGTGTTCTGATCAGGTGATGGAAACTTTAACAGGCGATTCAACTTTAAGAGCTCCCAAAAGGACAACAGAAGAAACTTTAAGTAACTTTTTTTTTCTTTTTCTAAGGAAGAATATTTTGGATTGTATTCGAATGAACGTGTAATTCATTCAGTTATTATTCATCATTCATTGACTCACACCTAGGGCTAAATTCACCTAGTAGCCAGTATACCTCCCAGCATGTTTTTGGGAGTAAACTGGAGGAAACTCATGCAGACATGGGTATGTGAAACATGTGAAACTCCACAGAGACAGTAACCTGAGCTCACCACCCCGACTGGTAATTCATTTACCTACAAACATATATATATATATATATATATATATCACATTTAATGTATTGTAGAAATATTTACTCATTTTTTACAGGCGATACATATAAACATACGATTCCACATGGTATTGAAAGAGAGAGAGAGAGAGAAAGAAAGAGAAAGAGAGAGAGAGAGAGAGAGATTGCCCCTGGCTATAAATGCACTGCACGACTCTCAGCTTGCAAGGAAAGAGAAAACATCCCCCCGGCTAAAGCAAAAAGTCTCTTTCAATTATCCATGATAATCACAGGGTATAAAACAGCCTAGCATAATGCTGATGTCATGCTTTTTCAATGAAAGAATTAAACCACTAGGTTTTCCTTTTCTCCCCTCCTTCTACTCAGAAAAAATGTGGACTGGTTTGTTCCAGACACTCCCCCTTACCCACATGTCTTATGCATGTGAGTGCCACTAAAGTTGGGTGTAGTTAATCACTTGAAACATAAATGATGTAACATTTTTAGTGAACTGGACTGGTTAAAAAATAATAATGTAAAACAGATAACAAAGATAACATTTTTATTACTATCTGTAAAAAAATGTCTTCCTCACCGTGAATAAATCTACCTTTCAAGAGCTTATATCCTTGATGTTGATCTTTTTTGCTGTCCTACTGGTATGTACAGATGCAGTTAATTCATGGAAAAATGTCTTAAGCAAAAGGTTAGTTAATTCTTCTGCATGCTGATCTGATTGACAGGAAAAGTTGGATGAAAGGTGGCGCCAAGCAGGTTATCTAACAAATATCTGATGGTACATTTCTGCCCAGTTGCTGAATGTTACATGTTAAATGTGTTTGCTGTACTTTCTTTGCTTAAAGTTTAAAATAGGCTTTTACTTTGCAGTTCTGTAAAATTTTCTGAGTGATTTTTAATGAAAGTACCTCAGATCCTAACAAACTGACCTGCGAATGAGCAAATGACTTTTTGTTGCACTTAAGCGGACATGTTTTCTAGATCTGATATGTGAGATACATGTTGCATAATCAGTTTCCTTATCCTGGAAGTTTAGCAGAACTTTTCACCCACAAAATCTTGTATGATCACTGAAGCTACAGAAATATATTCTATGTATTAACCGAGCGCAAGGCCTGTACAGAGAAATCTTATCCCGAGGTTTTAAGTACAGATCAAGTTGAAGTTGAGGTCTGTGTAGGAAAAAAAAACCCCAAAAAAACCCAAGGGTTAAGATTTCTCTGTACAGACCGAGCAAACAAGGTTATTAAGTAAGTTATTATATATCGTTTAAATACGGCTGCCTTTTCATTCACTTCAGGCACTGTTACTTTGCTTCTTTATCTCTCAGGCCATTTCCTGTATCCTTTCAAGAAAACTCTGATACTGACTGACTGTGTATCGACTGATCAGATTGCACATACTGCCGTTTGCATATAGTACATTTATTTACTTCCTTGAATCTGGTAGCCTCAGGTTTGTTTCTGCTTAGCTAAAATGCAAAAGTTTCCCCAAAACATCCATTACTGCCAATAACAACGCTGTTCTCCATAGGTGTTCCCCATTGCCCATAGGTGTGGATGTGAGTGTGAATGGTTGTGTGTGTGATGATCTGGCAAGCTGTTCAGGGTGTACCCCACATTCGCACACTGTTGACTGAGATGAGCTCCAGTTTAGCCACAACTCTAGTAAGATTAAGCAGCTTGTCAAATGAGTGAGATGAGAAAGATTTATCTATCACCAAAGAGACCATTTTGCTAAATCCTCTCGCTATATTTGTCTGGAATGTACTAAATAAATAAAAGCACTATTTTACAGTTGTAGTTGTTGTTAGTTTATTGACTTTATCTTCATCTTCTTCTGCTTGTTCCCGGGTCGGGTCGCTGGGGCAGCAGCCTAAGCAGTGAGGTCCAGACGTCCCTCTCCCCAGCCGCTTCCTCCAGCTCTTCTGGGGGGATGCCAAGGCATTCCCAGAATGGCCGAGAGACGTAGTCCCCCCCACCGTGTTCTGGGTTGACCCCGGGGTCTCTCTTCCATTTGGACATGCCCAAATCACCACACCAGGGAGGTGTGTGTGTGTTTACTGTAAACACAGATTTTCTTTACATAGAGTAAATGAAGCAGATACTGTATAGTGACACATCCTACCTTTAACTATAATTAAAAAACAAACAATGTCATTTACTGTTTTAGATGTGGTCTCCTGGTACAAATACATAAAAACAAACAAACAAACAAATAGATGATGAAAGGGAAAAAGAATTTGCTGTACTGCGAACCCTAGTATTTACTCACAGCCATGAAACTTTACTTGAGCCTCACCCTCTCCCAGTAAACATGCAAGTGCTTATGTACTTTTTTTAAATGTACCAATAAACATACAATCTGCCACATCCAAAAGATCTGCCACATCTGCCACATCCAAAACATCTTGTTGATTCATTAGACACCAATAAGCAGTTAGTGTTTAATGAATCAACAAGATGTTATTGTGGATAATAGATTAATTTATGCTAAATCAGACTTAGAAATTTCTTTTCAAAGTCCAGAAGCTCCAAAGACTATTTGAGAAGAGCCAAAATATAAAAAGTGACATTTGACCTTGTAACAAGGTCAAGGTGACCCATATACAATCCTTCCTTGTTCATCACTGAGGAGGACATATGTACCACATTTGGTGATCCCTATGTCATTTTCTTACAAAGTTATCAAACTAACAAGTCATATGGACAGAAGAACAGATGGACCATTTCTGTAGCTACTGCTCCACAGACCTTCAGTAGCACTTGGGTTTCTTATTAAGAGTTACTATAGACTTTATGTGGACCTTCTGTAGAATTTAGATGACTATAAAATTATGCTAAACACACTAATGCAGTCTATTCAGGCTACATGATACATCCTTTTCAAATGATGCTAGTTCTTAGTTATGCTAGAGTCATATTAATTTTCTCGAAAAAAATTTAAAAGCCACCTGCCCGACATGTACCGAAAAGGCTTACACTCTCATATGCATTTTCTTAAACTGAGATAGGCCCCAGGCTCCCCACACCCATGATAGTAGGATTAAGCGGTTCAGCAAATGAGTGAGTAAGAGAGACTTGTGTGAAGGGAGACCAGCAAAGAAAGAATTTCTTTACATGGTGTAAGCCACTGTAAAACCACTTTTTACTGTGTACATGACAGTAAAGTTTTTGATCTAGAATAATGTACAGTTAATGTCATTTTTCATAAATTTTCCACAGATTATACATGTATTTAATTGATCTTATATTTGTTTTTCCTATTTTTCATTTTTCTGACATTTAATTAATTTTTCTCTTGTACGGCATAGACATTTACTTTTAACAAGTGATTTTGTAATTTCTTTTTATTTACATCCACATTTTAATTTGTTATATTATATATTATATTTTAAAATGTGCAAGGGCAGCAGTCGCCTAATGGTTAGAGAAGCTGCTTTGGGACCGAAAGGTTGCTGGTTCGATTCCTGAACCAGCCGGAAAAATGTGTGATGGTGGAGGAGTGAGCTGCACCTTCCCTTCCTCCACATTCATGGCTGAAGTGCCCTTGAGCAAGGCACCTAGTGTGTGTGCTCACTGTTTACACATGTTTGTGCTTACTTTGGATGGGTTAAATGCAGAAGTCAAAATTTCTCTTGTAGAATTATTACAATGTAAAATAAAAATAATAATAAATGAACAAATGAATATTAGATTTATTTTAAAATACTATTTACCCCCAGGATGTACAAAAGGATGTAACATGTTTACCCAAATGTGCAAATGTGCATCACGTGATTTTCACATGATTACAGATTACATCAGCTTGTGAAAAGTAATTTATAAACACATATTTTCTTTGACGTGCTCATGTTTTCTATTAGAGGATGTCTCTGCTGATGCCTAAGAGCTAATAATCTTAAAATCCTAAAGTCAAATTTCTGGATTATATATGACTTTCAGACTCTTTGCAGACGCTGTTTCCTTTCATTGTACTGATTTGTTTATGCAGCACAAACTCTGCAAAGTTTCCTCCATCCCCCTGCTGGAAAAATGTATCTGTTTATTTCTCATTCTAGTAATGGGAATTCCGTTTCTTTTCAGTCAGTCAGATAAGAACTGATTCATAGGGGCCTTCTTAGCATATTTTTAATGGCCAAAGTTAATGTTCTTATTCCAGACTTTGTCAAATATTACAAACAGAGTTTTAACAGGCAGCATACCTTGCTCTGGATTCATAATAAAGTAAAGAAAAATAGAAAAATAAAAATAATAAAAGTTTTCCCTGTGATGGCCTGGCGAGCTGTCCAGGGTGTACACCGTCCATCGCGGCTGAGATGAACGTCAGCCTGTAGTGCTTTGAGGTACTGATACCCCTCAGGCTTGTGGGCTCGCTGTAAAATATTCCTTATATAATGTATTTGTGTGTTGCTTCCCTCACACACAGATAACCGTCAAATACATGGCTGCTGATGAAGATCCATATGGGCCTTGATCTGCACTCAGTGACTATAAAGATGACTTTTCGCTGCTGGTGAAATAGACTCTCTTGTTGCAGTTATTTAGGACTTACAGTTGTGATATAATCAACCGGACTACATGTTGGACAGTAATTAAATTTTTCTTTAACAGTTTTACTTACAGTTGTGGTATAACCAACCGGACTACATGTTGGACTGTAATGAAATTTTCTTATATGGTTTGTATTTTACGGTTTCACCCAAATGAGGATGGGTTCCCTCTTGAGCCTGGTTCCTCTCAAGGTTTCTTCCTCGTGTCAACTGAGGGAGTTTTTCCTTGCCACTGTCGCTGCCGGCTTGCTCATTAGGGATGTGTAGAGGGTTGTAGAAAAAAATCTTTTAGATTCCTCCCTAATTTAATTTTAATATGTAAAGCTGCTTTGTGACAATGTCAAAAGTTTTGTAAAAAGCGCTATACAAATAAAACTGAATTGAATTGAATTGAATTGAAATACACATTTGCTAGAAGTGGCTTAAAAAGTCGTGTGAAGTCGTGTGAAGCAATCACAATTTACTGAGTGCATGGCACAGTGGCATATTGTTTAGCACATCCCTCCCACAGCAAGAAGGTCCTTGCTTCGAGTTTCAGGCTCAGAGAGGGCGTTTCAGTGTGGAGTTTGCATGCTCTCCCTGTGCTTATATGGGTTTTTTCTGTGTACTCCAGTTTTTTCCAACAGTCCAACGACATGCACATTAGGCTAATTGGATATTCTGAATTGCCCTTAAGTGTGAGTGTAAATGTGAATGGTTGTGTGTTGCCCTGAGATGGACTGGTAAGCTATAGTTTTTATCCAAAACACAATTAAGTCGCAAGAATATGTGTTTGATCTGTATTTTCAGGGACACATTTTCCAGTAGCTGCACATTTGCAGACAAACTTGTCAACATTCCCCAGAAGAAATGGCCTATTTTCTTGTTTTCCTTTTTTATAATGTTCTTGACCACAGTCACTGTTCTGCACTTTTGTTGTTCTACAATGTTGCACAAAATGTTTATATCATTATCTTTGTTGTCTAATATATTCATATTTCATCAGCCATCACCTATAGAAGATGGTTTTTACACTGCCTTGTCACTCTTACTATCTTTCCAACACTGTATCTTTCTTCTTTATGACAGAAGAATATCATTCTTTTCTGTGTAATGAGGGTGAAGACTGAGCGGCTATATTTGAGCTTGTTGCTGATGTGTTGAATTGTACAGCACAATGGAAATGTTCATTCTCACACAAAGACAGTCTATGAAAAAAGAGCAAGGCTTTATGGGAATTTTCATATGCTGTGCAAAGACAAAGTGCCAAAAAATATCTATAGACTCTTACAAAATTCTGATAATTTAGATAATTTACTTCACCCTACATGTGCAATTAAATCACTGCATTATTTGCTTGTAATTAATATACAGTTATCTTTATGTATAGTTTCTCCCAAAAATTATCATCATCTTGTCATCATTTTCTGAACCGCTTAATCCTAATTAGGGTCACGGGGAGGCTGGCGCCCATCTCAGCCGACTCTGGGCGAG
>JAOUQZ010045161.1:0-10691 GCA_028564935.1 Neosilurus hyrtlii | reverse complement strand
GGACCTCAACTAGTTTTACTGGAGACATCATCCTCTAGAAACAGAACAGCACAGAAAATTTACAGATTAGATCCCTTGTTGGTGGGAAATGGGGACCTATACTTTCAGTGCAAGCTGCTTATGAAGTCCAACACTTTACTAAGTTGGTAACTTTAATAGCTACTGTTAAAAGGTGTGGGGGAGGGGGCAAACACACTTGTTTTGGGGCTCCTGTGTAGAACATAATAAAGGTGCTATTGCTATCACGGCTGTTCTGTTCCTTTCTACTGTATGATTTATTTATTTTTTGATACACTGCATTAATCCCACAAGGGAAATTCAAGCTTATGCATTTAACCCACCCAAAGTGAGCAAACACCCGCACACTCTGAGCAGTAGGCTGGCACACACAATGGGGTGCATGCAGATGGGGCAATGGGGTGCCTATTTTCCTGGCAAGTTCCAGCTGTTTAGAAATGGGCAATGAGCAAACCTCCTTGCTTGGTGGAAATGTAGTCCTAATGTTACTTATCCCTATAAAGTCAAGGGCTATGGCGAAAGGTTATGGCGTTGGACTTGAAATCCAATGAGGTCTCCCCATGCAGGTATGAACCATGCTTACAGTGAGAGGTGATCTATTGATCACTCAGATACAGCCTGACTTAAGATAATGTGGTTTTACATAATTTTAGCTAAACTCAGGGCTTAAGTTGGGAAACGAGTAGGATGATTCAAGAGTAAATCCTTTGTTGGAAGAAGTTGTGTACAAGTGTTACTCATTGATGGCATGCAGATCCAAACTCATCTATAAGATGTTAAAGCCTCTGTTGTTGCTGTGAGCAGGGTTTGAACCGCAAACCTCAGGGAATCCCCATTGGACTTTAAGAGCATCGCCTTAAACATCACTGCCATATGCATGCTTACTGTAATCATAGGACAATCTTTAAATCTTTTATTTCTTGACTTATCTAAGGTGACCTGGGACAATATCCACAACCCTCATTGCTTTCTTCATAGTTGTCTCCTGCTACAATTCAGGCCTAAATTTAGGGCAGCTCAGAGGTTTCAGTTGTCTCCTCTTACTGGTTCAGTACCTTGGAAATGCTAGACGTGGGACAGCACAGTGCTGTGGAGAAGGATATTGATCTGTCTGTCATTTAAAACTGATTGACTGAGAAAGTACTGCAGAGAAATGCAAATGGGTGTCAATGTTTAAGGCTGGAGAGGAGGTGATGAGGATGAACACTTTCTGTTGCTGAAGACAGAATAATAGTTTCTATGTAAAGTTTGCATGTTCTCCTCATGCTGGCATGGGTTTCCTTCTGGTAGTCCAGTTTCCTCCCACAGTCCAAAGCCATGCACTTTAGACTAACTGGCTGTTCCAAATTACCCCTCTGTGTGAGTGTGAATGGTTGTGTTAAGTGATTACTAAGCAGTCTGTCCGCCTCACAGCAAGAAGGCCCAGGGTTGATTTCCGGGCTTGGGCATTTCCGTGTGGAGTTTGCATGTTCTCCCTGTACTTGCATGGGTTTCCTCTGGGTACTCTGGTTTCCTCCCACAGTCCAAAAACATGCTCAGTACTGCAGGCTGGTTGGCAATTCCAAATAGCCACTATGTGTGAGAAAGAGTGTGAATGGTTGTATGAGTGTTGACCTTGCATTGGTCTGGTGAACTTTTCAGTGTGTACCCTGCCCTCGCCCAGAGTCGGCTGAGATTGGCGGCAGCCATAATTTGGATTAATTGGCTTAGAAAATGAATTATTACTGTAGTAAGCACATGACTCAGACATACCATGCCACCATCTCATCTGGCCTTTGAGCCGAATGCTAGTAGCATTAGCAATGGCTTAGCCTACCATAAATTTAGGTCAGCTTTAATTTCATACTAAAACATAACTACCCAAATCCCTTTAGTGTACATATGTTAGAGTATATATTTACAAACAGCAAAAAAAATGTTTGTGTCCCACCAGAGGAATTATTCTTTGGTGAGTCAGAGGCTCCAGCTGATGGGATACCATTCTGTAAGCATAGGGTGGTACCTTTGCATACTATGGGTTAGTATATCATCCAGGAAACTTAACCACAATTTAATGCGTACTGAGCATTTTGGAAATCATGTGTGATATTTTCTGTGCACTAATAATATGGAAGATGTTGCTGCAGACACTTCCTTAGAAGCAAAACATTACTCAGAGATGCTGCTACTGCATGATTGCATTTGTTTCATGCAACAAAAGATACTGAATAATTTTCTTTAACAGCATCTCTGACAGCAGTTCTGGCTATAAAATCAGAGAAGCTATTAGCCTGTTTTATTAGGCCTGTAACTGTGAATAACAGTAACAGTTAATCCCCAGGGATTGGCAGATGCTCCACAAAATTTTTTAATCAATAATACAGTAATGTGTTCTGTCAGGAGACATTTATTTTTCATTTATGGAAGGAGTCTCCAGTGTCAACACTTTGTGGCCTTCAGATGTAATACGAGCAGAAATCATTAAAAATGTTTAAATATAAATAAATAAAAAATAATTTTAGTGCCCTTTCTCTATTTCTTTGTCACAGTTATTAAGGAATCTCTCTCTCACTTTCTCTCTCTCACTCTCTCTCCCTTACTCACTCACTCACACAGAGCTTTGTCATTTCCCAAAAGGACATCGCTACAGGAAGGTAATGCGACAGCTGGTGAACAACTGAAATTGAGAAAAGGAAAGAAAGACGACAGCTGCACAACATGCAGGTGAGTGATCTGATGATATCACTCTAATTATGCAGTGCATGGATAATGCATTTGTACTGCATGATAAAATACTAATATATTTAGTTTATTGCAGTAATAAGTGCTTGTCATGTTTTCTGATATTTACCTTTTTTCTGGGTGATGAAAGTCCACTGTCATGACTTTATGCTGGTCGGATCCAAATTTTTCACAAAAATAGTCTACAAAAATACAGTGCAAATGTTCTATATCACTGATGATGAAATTTATGAAGTATGCATTGGTTGTGATTGTGTAAAGTACTGTGTTCTTATTGAACAGCAATATATAGCATTAATATTATTATTTGAGGCAGCTACTCTTACCTCACAGCAAAAAAGTCTTAGGCTCAAGCCCAGTGGTCAGCAAGGGTATTTCCATCATGCTTGCATAGGTTATCTCAGCACACTCTGGTTTCCTCCCACAGTACTATACATGTACATTAGGTTAATTGGCTGTTCCAAATTGCTCCTTGGTATGAGTGTGAAAAGTGTTGTCTTGCAATTGTCTGGCGAGCTGTTGAGGGTGTACCCCACCTTCACTCGGAGACAAGTGGAATGGGCTCACTGCAACCCTAAACAGGATACGTGGAGCGGAAAATTAATTTATATTATTTGTATTTATTTCTATAAACAGTAATAATATTAATAGCATCCATTCATTTTCTGAACCACTTAATAATAATTAGAGTTGTGGGGAGGCTGGCACCCATCTCAGCCAACTCTGGGAGAGGGCGGGGTACACTCTGGACAGCTCACCAGGCTATTATAGGGACAATACTCACCCAGCCATTTACACTCACACCTAGGGATGATTAGGAACAGCCAATTAGCCTGCTGTGCATGTTTTTGGACTGCGGGAGGAAATTGAAGTACCTGAAGAAAACCCATACAAGCACAGGGAGAACATGCAAATCAAACCCAAGCTTTCTTGTTGTAAGGGTGACGTGCTAACCACTGCACCACCGTGCCGCTTAATAAATTAAGGATAATAATAATAATAATAATGATAGCAACCGATGAGCTACAGTAAATAATTATGTATTTATGAAGTGATGTACAGTATATAGTGTATGGATCTGATTAAACTGCCAATTCGTTTTTGGGTTTGGAGCACCTTGTGCTGATCGTAAAGTCACTCTGACCTCACTGTCATTAAAAAAAGATTTTGCTTTGGGAAAAGAGCCAGAGAGACAGCCACTAAGATGGAGATGAAGATAGAAGGATAGGTGATGATATAAAGAGAGCAAAGAGTCAAGGGCACACAGTGCACCCTTCCTCTGTTCTCCTAGTTAAATCTCAGATTGTGCTATAAATGAGAAGTGTGTGTGTGTGTGTGTGTGTGAGAGAGAGAAAGAGAGAGAGAGAGAGAGAGAGAGAGAAAGAGAGAGAGAGAAAGAGAGAGTGAGAGTGCCAGAGAGAGAGAGAGAGAGAGAGAGAGACGGAGTACACATGAATAAATCTCAGATTGTGCTATAAACGAGAAGTGTGTGAGAGAGAGAGAGGGAGGGAGAGTGAGAGAGAGAAAGAGAGAGAGAGAGAGTGTGTGTGTGTGTGAGAGAAAGAGAGAGTACACCTGAATAAATCTCAGATTGTGCTATAAACGAGAAGTGTGTTTGTGTGTGTGTGTGTGTGTGTGTGTGTGAGAGAGAGAGAGAGAGAGAGAGATAGATAGATAGATTTGTCTTTGTTACAGTTAGGGTAAGGGGGATAGGGAAATGACAATTATGGCAATGAAGTTCCACCACAAAAATAGAAGTACAAGAGATCTTTCTTTCTTTCTTTCTTTTTTTCTTTCTTTCTTTCGTCCATATCTAATCAATTTAATTCAATTTTATTTGTATAGCGCTTCTTACAATTGACATTGTCACAAAGCAGCTTTCCATAGTAAAATTAATTTGAGGAGAAATCTAAGAATTTTTCTACAAATCAATACAATATCTTTTCATATTGCTGTAAAGACACTGAAAAACATGAACAGCTCTCATAATATAGAATCTAATATAAAAGTGGACACAAACCCAAAACCCCTCTCACACACAATCTTGTACACCCACAATCTTTGTGGGAACCTTCATTTGAAATCATGTATTCCCTAACCCCTTACCCTAACCTTAACCATCACAACCTAATACCTAACACCAATATTTACTCTAACCCAAAGCTAAACCTAATTATACCTGAACCCTAAAACCAAGTCTTAACCCCCAAACAGCCCTTTGAAAAAATGTCCTCACTTCCAAAACATGTCCTCACTCTGTACATATCTGGACCCATTCTGCTCCTCAATGTGTAGCAAATACACACACACCCACACACAGTAACACTATCTTTCTGAGGACCTGTCTGTATCGTCTTTATCTCACTTACTCACTTGCACCCATGCTATTTTTTTGCCTTTTCATTCTCTTTCTCTCCCCCCCTCTCTCCTTCTCTCTCTCACTTTTTAATTGTCTGTTGCTTCCCAACTGTCTCCTTTTTCCTCCTACATCTTTTGTCTTTCTGCCTCTCCTTCTCTCCAGACTGAAAGTAAGAAGCGTGTAGGTGGAGTTTCACTCTCTGATGCTGAAGAGCAGCAGATCAGCAGTGGAGATGAGCTCACCAATCTCCAGTCCTCATGTCATTCCTTTATGAAGTGTTGCCTGGTAAAGTGGATCATTAACAGCACAACGGCACAGATCACAGGTACACACACACACACACACACACACACACACACACACACACACACACACACACACACACACACACACACACACAGATAGAATGGAAGATATTCGATTTGTGATAATGGCATTCATACCATCACTAGCTGAAGGTAATTACTTTAGTTAGAAGCTGAAGTGAGTTACTTTCTAAGAGTAAATCACGTGTAGATGGTGTGGCTCAGCACTCAAGCACTGAAACACGTCATGTTACAAATCAGGCAGGCGATATTACAACTTCCAATAGTAACACACTGCTTGCTCATCTGCACTGTGTGTGTGTGTGTGTGTGTAAGAGAGAGAGAGAAAGAGAGAGAAAAATTTCCAGTATAAAATGAATTGCATCCTTTTGACCTGGAAACAGGTCTTTTGAGCTTTTGACATGAAGGATATGGGTACAGACTCCTGTATACATTTTAGAATTTTTTAATTGTTATTTCAACACTAGATTGTTTTCTGGTAGGCTAAGTACTATTATAGTTCCTATCCTTCCATTATTATTAGTTTATGCAGCATCAGTTTAACAGAAATGTCGTTCAGTGGTTGAGGTGGTTCTTTTACTAGGCCGAGTTTAAAGGTGGAGAAGCATGATGACACAGTGATTAGCACGTCCGCCTCACAGCAAGAAGGCCCGGGTTTGATTCCCTTGCTCGGCCGTGTCTCCTGGTGAGTATGTATGTTCTCCCTGTGCTAGCGTGGGTTTCCTTCAGGTACTCTGGTTTCCTCCCTCAGTCCAAAATCATGCACAGTAGGCTGACTGACTGTTCCAAATCTCCCCTAGGTGTGAGTGTGAATGGTTGTGTATGTGTTAGTCTTGCGATGGCCTGGCGAGCTGTCCAGGGTTTACCCTGCCCTCACACAGAGTTGGCTGACATGGGCGCCAGCCTCCCCGTGACCCTAATTAGGATTGATCGGCTTAGCAAATTATGTGAGTTTAAAGGTCAGATATTATACCCATTTTCAGACCTTTATTTTTCGTTTCGGACACAAGTGAAGAATTAAAGTACTGATTGGTGTGTGCTCAATTTTTTCTAACAGGTAGATCATAAGGGATATTATGATCTACCTGTTAGAAAAAATTGAGCACACACCAAAGTTTTTCTTTTATTTTTGTTCTTTTATGCTTTTATATGTAAAAAAAGGCTTGTGTGTAGCAATGAGAAAAACCATCTCTGCACAGATGAACACATTTCAAATAGCCACACCTCACCTGATGACTACCCTCTAACTAGCCTTACCAAGTGGCCAAGATGCCAGTGAGGGTGGTCACTGTTGCTCAATTTTGCTTTTTTCCAAAGTTTTTAGCGTTATTTTCATGTTTTGTGACAACATGTAATGCTGTGATCACATATGACAGACAGACTCTTTAAGACATCCGAGAATCTTCACAATCTCAGATCACACCAAGAGACTTTTTTATGAATGGAGGCTGGTTACTCGAACGGAAACAACGGCGAAGGAAAAGGGGGAAAAGAGCCGGTCTTCTGGTCAGGCTGAGAAAGAGACAACATCGTACCCCACTTCCAAGCATTCTCCTGGCTAACATCCAAAGTTTGAAAACAAGCTGGATGAACTATGGGCCAGGATGAACTTCCATGGGGACATTACGGACTGCAATGTCTTTATTTTTACAGAGACATGGCTGGACCTCTCAGTCCCTGACTCGGCTATTGTTCCTGAGGACCTCTCCATTCACTGGCAGGACCGGACAGAGGAATCGGGAAGCGCAGGGGATGGGGTGTGTGGATGTACAAACAGTTTTGTTGGGGTGCTCTACAGATCTTGAACACCTCATGGTTAAATGCAGACCTTTTTTATCTGCCCAGAGAGTTTACAGCAGTGTTCTGTACTGTGTGATCCTGATCCTGTGATACTGTGTGAACCTGGACTTCCTGACAAGCAGACCACAGATGGTGTGGATCGGCACTCTGAAGTCCTCCACACCGACACTCAGCACTGGTGCCCCCCTGTGATGTGTGCTGAGCCCCCTGCTGTATACCTTGTTCACCCACGATTGTACGGCCAAACACAGCACTGTTATACACGCAGCACACCAACACTGTTATAAAATTTGCAGACGACACCACCATTATTGGCTGCATTTCAGACGGAGTCTGCTTACAGAGCAGAGGTGAGAGCCCTGGCATTATGGTGCCAGGACAGCAACCTGCTGCTCAACGTCAGCAAGACCAAGGAGCTCATCATGGACTACAGGAGACTGCAGGGTGGAGGTCTCACCCCTGTCCACATCGAGGGGACAAAGGTGGAAAGAGTCAGTTGCTTCAGCTTCCTGGGGATCCACATCACATATATATATATATATTCCTTTTCTTTATATAGTTGTTATTCTTACTTTATATTTTATATCAATGTTAATTTTATGTGCAATATTTGTTTTTTTGTGTGCAGTATTGTGGAGGCTCTGAGTCCAAGATTTCCTTGTCGGTAGTCATGTTTCATTGTTACCTGTATATGACAAATAAACTTGAAACTGAACTGAAACTTTACCTGTGAACTACAGGTCACACTTTCTTTGAACTGACCAATCCTCTGTTGCCTTACCCCAGTGACACTCTGTGCAAATAAACTTTGAAAATCATTCAATAAATAGAAAAAAGAAATTATAAAATTTAATTTTGCTTAATGAATTTTGGGATAGGTTGGTACATGAAGAAACCACTTGTTGGAGAATTTGTGACTTGAAAAAAGAAGGCCTGCACTTCTCAGCTGCATTCAAATGTGCCTTTTGAAATGGTATAGCCCAGTCGTATGGGTCCATGGGAATAAATTTTGTACACTTACAGACCAGGCTCTCTCAGTGACCTCTGATGCAGTTGGCCAGGGTTTCAGTGGTCTCTCTGTAGGCAACATCAAGAGATTGAAACTGATGTGAACAGCTACAAGAACCCATGGGTTCTAGGTGGAAAGGGGTCCAGTGTGTTTTGAGGTTGGCAGAAAACTTGACCCCATGTTTTTTGTTCAACAGCTGTTCAACTAAAGTCTCAATATATAAAATGATTCACCTTAGTGTTCCTCAGAGCATTCACTAACTACAAATATAAAGATTTAGGCTGCTGTTATAATATTAGCGAGTTTCCTTGAAAGGCTGAACTGATCGTGTGCGTGTTAGCCATGTTTGCATTAACTTCAGCTGGGGAGGAAATAAATAAATAAGTCTCCCCTGCGTTTCCCTTACTATGGCCTGGAGCAAAAGCAAGAAAGGTAAACACTGAGTTTTCTTTTCTCCGCCTTCCACGAGCTGATTTCTTTGTTAATTTCTAACACTGTTTTGTTTAATTAACCATTTAATGAGTTTATATTCCATTTTCCTGTTAATGTTTCATGCTGTTCTGCTCAAATAATATTTGTCTGCCTACCCAAGGTAGATTGTGTGTTTTCTATTCTTCAAACCTCAGAGGTAGTGTATGAGCTTCTATTTTCTGGGTTCAGTTTCATTATTAATAATAAATCTTTTTTTACTTGCTGCACGTCATCATGCAAGCCAGCAATGTAGTTTCAAGTTTCTAGTGTCAAGTTTCAAGTTTATTTGTCATATACAGGTAACAATGAAACATCACTTCAGGCAATGGAATTCTTGGACTATATATGTGTGAGAAAAAATAAAAAGACTACTTTTTCATCATTCATGAAAAAGTAGACTTTTTATTTTTTTATTTTTTCTTGCATACCATTACCACTTTGATGTATTGAGCACTGTTCTACGGAAAATCGACATATATATATATATATGTAAGGGTTAAGGAAAAGGGTGTTGGCAGGCCAGGCTAGTAGAGGGTCACAGAAGCGAGATGAGGGATGATGAACAATGGTATCTTTAGACATAATGTTAAGCTGCGTGAAAGCCGCCCTGGCTCCATCTCCTTAAGAGCTTTACTTCATTGTGCTGAGCTGGACAATTCACTCATGCACAAATGAAAACTAAATTATTAACTGCTTTTAACATTTAATGCTTCCTGATTGATAAAGTGATTTTTTTATGTATTTTATGTCATAAAGTTAGCAAAACACATCTTAGGCCACTTTCTCCAATACTGTTAGTTAAAACTGATAATTCCCCCCACCCTTCTCTCTCTCTCTCTCTCTCTCTCTCTTTCTCGCTCGCTCTCTCTCTCTCTCTCTCTCTCCGAAATCAAGATGACGGTGTTTTAATTGTTTTACTTAAAGTGTAGACACAAGGTGTTTCTCAAGCTGTCCATAATGTTTACACTAAAGGAAAAATAGATGGAGGCATTTCATTCTTAAGTAATCAAAAGTACTGTATGCTCCCATCTCTCTAAAGGCTCCGCCCTTCAGCTCAGAAAGGCTCATTTAATAGGACTAAGAATGATTACCCAGTTAAAATACATCAATCATTCATTTTCTGAACCGCTTAATCCTAATTAGGGTCGCTGAGAGGATGGCGCCCATCTCAGCCATCTCTGGGCGAGGGAAGAGTACACCCTGGTTAGCTCACCAGGCCACTGCAGGGCCAGGTTAGCCACAGTAGAGATACAAATGTGAAGCCTACTTCAAAAAACTCAGTTGCTGTAACGATTTTTTACTGACAATTTAAGATTTTGCCAGCGAGGTGGAAAGCAAAGAAGGAAATAACTGTTTCATTCTATCCAAAACCCAATGGATTGTGATAAATTTAGATTTTTTTATTACCTTATTCAAATTCTTAAAAATTACAAAAAAAGGGCATTCTTCCTACCATCAAATACCTAACAGTTGCGCCAGTTTGCTTTTAGCCTAGCATGCAGTCCCATACTGTTGCCAAACTTCCACGTGTCCCATACCACTTACAATGGCATCTTTTTTTACGCAGAGTACTGGAGGCCTTTTCTTTGCAGACGATCAAGAACGGTTCTTACAATAAAATATGTTAAGTACAAATATTGTTGCTTTTCGTGAAAATTAAAATGAAAAAGCCGACTGGCTACCGTTAGTGACTAAGTTGGCATGAGTTGCAACTGCTCCTTTTTTTTTTTTTTATGTACCTACTAATGGTGCATGGGGTGATATCATGTAGCAGTGGATTAGCCAATCAGAACATGTTCGGATACAGTAGGCATGGATAGAAAACTAAAATATAAATATTGGGTTGTTACTGAAGATGACTGAGTGAGGGATGATATCATGGTTCATTCATTCATTCCTTTTCTGAACCGCTTAATCCTAATTAGGGTCGCGGGGAGGCTGGCACCCATCTCAGCTGACTCTGGGCGAGGGCGGGGTACACCCTGGA
>JAOUQZ010045160.1:0-10691 GCA_028564935.1 Neosilurus hyrtlii | reverse complement strand
GCAGTGAGAACCCATCGATAGTGGGGCTTGAACCCCCGACCTTGGGATCAGTAATCCAGCACCTTACTACCAGGCCAACACTGCCCCTCCCTTGTAAAGCAGATAATATATATTTATGCATTTGCTAGATACGCTTATCCAGAAGAATTAAAGTTTTCTATTTCATTTTCACAATTGAGAGGCTAAAGATTAAGGGCCTTGCTCAATGGCCCAACAGTGGCAACTTGGTTGTACTGGGGTTTGAACCCCTAACCTTCTGAGCCATAATCACTGAGCTACCAGTGCCCCTAATGTAATCATTGTGCTTAGATAATTAAGCTAAACAGGTTGACATATTCATATAATTTTAAAAGAAGTAGAAGAAGCATTTATTTTTACAATTTACCCAGAGCACACTCACACAAGCACTGGGAGAACATGCAAACTCCACACAAAAACAACCTTGTTGAGCCCGGGACTCAAACCCAGGACCTTCTTGATGTGAAGCGGATGTGCTAACCCTGTGTGTGCTTGCTGGGAGAAGATTGTAAATTTGTTTAGTTATATCTATTCTATTCCCTTCTTTTCATTCCTTTCTTAATGCCCTCTTTTCCTGCTCACTGACTTTAATAATTTAATCATCTTCTTGCCTTGGCTAGCTCTCACTCTTGCTTCCTTTTTTCAGGCTGAGAATCTTGCCATACCCTTTACCTCAGCTGCACGTCAGACATCATTATATACATCATTATGCACAGTATATATTTACAGAACATTAAATACCAAATTAAGCCACACATACTGAGATTTCATATTTGAATGTCTATTGATTTGCACAAGCTGGTTAATTTTCACAGTGCTTAAAAGAAATGTTTGTACATAATTCATCCTGTTATGTGTGGCTTCTGTCTCTCTAATTAAGAACTGCTTTATGCTGTCTGCTTAAGATCATATCCTGTGTTACACCTTCAACCACTCAGCCAGCCACGTAGCTATACAATTACACAAACATTGACTTTAAACACTACACTTCCCATAATCCTTTCCATTGATTCAGATCACCTGACTATTGACACTTTATTGACATGCTCACACTTCACTTGTTCAGCATCAAGCTAACTCTGGGTTTACATCGGGGCAGGATGTTTGTGATCTCCGTGAATAAAAAACCGTGTGGAGCTTCATGTCTTATGAGCATGCTTGGAGCACGATTGGGGAATAAAAAGGAGACGGGGTACATCCAGGGGATGAAACTTGAAGGAATCATGTTGCCAAGTTCGTCAAGATCCCCTATGATGACGCATCAATGTCTGTTATGCTCTGTTAAGCTCTACTGTGCTATTCTGCGCTTCCCACATTCCACGAGTGGCATTAAAGTGTAATACAGCAGAATAATCGAAATCAAAATTTAGTCAAATTGACAGTCAAATATTTTGCCACAATCAGCGCAATCATCCCGAATCCACCAAGTTACATGAAGATCATCGCAATTCCACCAAGTTCCCTCAAGATCTTCACGATTCCACCAAGTTCCTTTAACATCATCACGTTTCCACCAAGTTTCCTCAAGATCATCACGAATCCACCAAGTTCCATCATGATCATCACAATTCCACCAAGTTCCCTCAAGATCATCATGATTTGATCCCACGAAGCCCCACGCAAATGACAATTCTTTCAAATCGATTACCCCAGGGTAATCAACATGCTCACTTTTATAAAGTCTCTGTTTGGTCATATACATTGTGAAATATTAATGTTATCACTCTTGTCATGGTGTGCCAAGCCATTTTTTGTGCATTACTATTATGTTTTTTTGAGCTATTTCTGTTTTTTGAGCTGTTTCTGTTTTTTGAGCTGTTTCTGTTGACCTTGAAATTTGGATCTTATTTACTCTGTTTATTCTGTGTGTGAACCCAGTTTGCCTTGACTTTGCCTTTGCCTAATATTTACCTTGATGCTTAGTGTTTGCTTTGTTCTTCCATTTGTTTTAAGTTACTTCTTTTCTGTCTCGTGTTTATTACTCGCTGTTGCTGTTTTTTTGCAACTTGCTGTCTGTTTTTGTATGCATACCCTGCTTATGTTCCTTGTGTTCGTATTTTGTGTATTGATTTTCTTTAGACAATTTTTAAATTTTTGCTTAAATAAGATTATTTATCTACAATTACAGTGCCTTGCAAAAGTATTCACCCCCTTTTTTCATTTTTTATGTTTTTTTTGCCTCACAACCTTTAATTAAGATATATTATTTAAAGGTTTGCATCATTTTCAGTTACAGAACATGCCTATAACTTTATAGATGTGATTTTGTTTATTGTGATGCAAACAGCAAATAGGAAAAAAAAACAGAAAACTTCAACAAGCATAACTATTCACCCCTAAAGTCAGTACTTTGTAGAGCCACCTTTTGCAGCAGTTACAGCTGCAAGTCGCTTTGGATAAGGCTCTACGAGCTTGCCACTGGGATTTTTCCTCAAGGCAAAACTGCTCCAGCTTCAGACTGAAACAGGTTTTGCTCAAGAATATCCCTGTATTTAATACCATCCATCTTTTCCTTGACTCGGATCAGTTTCCATGTCCCTGCTGCTTAAAAACATTTCCACAGCATGAAGCTGCCACCACCATGTTTCACTGTAGGGATGGTGTTCTTGGGGTGATGGGATGTGTTGGGTTTGCGCAAGACAAAGCGTTTTCCTTGGTGGCCGAAAAGTTAAATTTTAGTCTCATCTGACCAGAGCACCTTCCTACATACATTTGGGGAGTCCCCCACATGCCTTTTGGCAAACTCAAAACGTGCCTTCTTATTTTTAACACTAAGTAATGCCTTTTTTTTGGTCACTATTCCATAAAGCCCAGCCCTATGGAGTGTACAGCTTATTGTGGTCCCATGTGCAGATACACCAGTCTCTGCTTGACTGACCTTGACCTTTGGTCTCTGTGCTGCCACTCTGATTAATGCCCTCCTTGCCTGGTCTGTGAGTTTTGGTGGGCAGCCCTCTCTTGGCAGGTTTGTTGTGGTAGTATTTACTTTCCATTTGAAGATGATGGATTTGATGGTGCTCAGGGGGATCATTAAAGATTTTTTATAACCTAATGCTGATTGTACTTCTCAACAACTTTGTCCCTGACTTGTTTGGAAAGCTCCTTGGTCTTTATGGTGTGATGCCAGGAGGACTTCATTTTACTAACTATGTGACTTCTGATGGTAATTGGTTGCACCAGTACTTTTCAGGGGCTTCATAGCAAAGGGAGTTAATACATATGCACATGCCAATTTTCCTACTTTAATTTTTGTAAAATTTTTTTTTAGATATTTTTCTCATTTCACTTCACAAACTTTGACTATTTTGTGAAGATCCATCACATAAAATTCAGATAAAAAAACATTTAAATTACAGTTTGTGATGTAACAAAATAGGAAAAAAGCCAAGGGGGTGAATGCTTTTGCAAGGCACTGTACATCCACAGTCTCTCCATCCTTGTTTTGTTTATGACAACCTGTAACTGACATAATGTTTCAGTGTTACTATCATAATGTAAGTATAGCCCCTTGTTAAAAGAATTATAATTTTTTAGATGTTTGTGGCACAACATACTCACGCAGGTGAAGAAAGTTGCAGTAGCAGATAAAAACAGTTTAATTATTAGCTTGTAGTGAGGGATATTCCACAGACAAAAACAGGGATGAGCAGAGATCACAGGTCACGGTTGGACTGCAGCTTTTCATCTGACGCGGTCTGGGCTGACCTCATGTCCTCACCCAATAGCATTTTAAATGTCTTGAGCTCATCCTCCAGTGTCCTGCCTCATGTTGTCACTGGGCATCCTCTTCTCTTCTTCTTTTGTAAGTTCAAGTTGAGTGCATGTCAGGGGATGTTCTCTGGGTGTCTCTGAAGTGTGTGACAACCCACTTCCACTTGCGGGTTCTGATGGTGCCTGTTACTAATTTCTGTGTAGTTCATCACAACTCAATAAATTAGGCACAGGTGAAAAAAGCAGGAATAAACTCATACATCAGGCAGAATAAGGCAGAATCAAAATCAACAAACAATGAAAATGCATAAGAATCGGATGTGTTAGTAATCAGATGACATAGATGCTAGAAGGGATAGGTGAAAGGAATGCTGGATACGTATGTACATTTTATCTTCCTTTACCTATTCCACATCTTTAGTGTTTAATAATTGGTAATTTTCATAAAAAAAGAAAATTATAACTATTTATTGCTACAATACAAGCAATAAAGTCAATAATGGGGTGCATCAAAATAAGAATTACTGTATGAACTCAAGTAATTATCCAGATGATCCTTCACATTAAAAGAGCAGTGGGGTTCTCCTCACACACTGAAGAATAAGAATGATATGTATATGATGGATAGTGAAAATACCAAGCCATAGGGTGCTAAAAAAGGTAAAACCAGATCAATCATATGTGACTCGCTCCAGCATAAGGCATCTTAGGTAGTGTTTTGAGTAAGAGCAAAATTAGGTTGAAAATGGTGTTTGGACGAAAATGAGAGTTCGCCAAAAAATACATCCATAAACACAATCTATCCATGCTAAAATGCTTGTTTAAGAAAGGGTTCCATGTCCATGTTGCTGTAAAACAGCAGAAATATCCACCTATTTTGCCGATTTTCAGTCTGTTTTTGTGATTGCTCAGGGTATTTCTCTATTACTCATATTCGGTATCAGAATACTGTCTCTACTTACAACATCCTAAAAGGATTCCCACAATCATACAGTGGTAAACCAATGAGAATCATCAAAACAGACATGACTCAGCATAAATAGAACTCATTTGTTGCTAGGAAGATGCCAGGAAGACCGCACTGATTGGCGGAGAGCCGGATTCATTTAGTGTATGGTTGTTGGGAAGTTTCTGAAGTTTCTGACTGGTTCTGTAACTGAAATTACTGTTGTCTCAAAAGTAGCATTACGTGATTAGTGGCATACAAACCGATGTAACTCAGTCCATTTTCATGCTATAATCACGTATATTACCTCATTTTGAAGCATATTAAATTCTCTTTCCAAATTTATCAATATCCCAGTATGTCAGACTTCCTGCCTAATCCATATTATGCTGGAGCGGGTCACATATAGTTAGGCGCTCTGTCTCTGCATAGGTTTCTGCGCCTATTTTCTCCCACAGTCCTACCCAGTCAAGATTAGATCACCTGACTACTTTAATTTGTTCAAAGGCATGAGTGTGTGATAAATACTGTAGACAGTGGATGGCTGGATGAATAGGCAAGATGCTTTGTACACATCAAAGGAAAAAACTTCTACTACAGCACAAAAAATATCACGATTTGTCACCATATTTGTACCACCTAGCATTTGTGCTATCAGTTTGTCTGTGCCATCTACTTCTGCATTTTAACACAATGTACTCAAAAAGCCGAAAATGTGCCTGAGGAGTAAAAGAATCAGCAAATGAGGAAGAGTTGAGGTAAAATAAATCTTAAGATGCATTATTTATTCACTCATACATTTTGGGAATCTTGTACAAGTTTGTGGAGGATCAAGAACTTATGCCAGGAACTATGGACGTAAAGAAGGAATACACCTTAATTGGTAAGCCAGTCCACTGCAGGGCATGATACACATACATTTACAAACTTATTCACCTTGTATCAACACAGCTATCCACATCAGCAATTAGCTAATCCACCGACTGAAAGTTCTTGAAATTTTACAGATGATAACTCATGCTTAGGATCAACCAGAGTCACTGGAGCTGTGAAGGGGCTCGCTGCACCATTGTGCCTCTTGTTACAGAAAAGTTAAATATCTTGTCAAGTGCATAAAGTTAGGTCTATAAGGGTTTGAACTTCTAGTTCAAGCAAGGATCGAGAAGCGAGGAAATGACAAAGGGATCATTTCACAAAAGGGTCTTTGGAATCACTCTTTGAATCAGAAGCTCTTTCTTTTCTTCACCATACTCTTCACTTCCCATCATTCTGGTACAAGTTAATCTTGATTTAATCTGTCCAAAGAATCATGATCTGCCTCTTGATTGTAGACTTTGATAAACCTAATTTCACAAGAGTGTCCTTAACTTGACTGGATGTTGCAAAGGTTTTTTTTTTTTTTTTTTTTAAAGAAAAGAATTCTGATCATCCCATTTTCCAGAAGGTTCTGGGTTTGAGCCTCTTGCCCAACAAATGCATTTCTGTATGGAGTTTGCATATTCTACTGCGTGGGTTTCCTGCAGGTGCTCTGGTTTCCTTCCACATTCCAAAGACATGCACATTTGGTTAATTGGGTATTCTTCATTGCACCCAGGTATGAAAGTAAGGGTGAATGGTTGTGTGTCTGAGTATTTTGCCCCTGCAGAGCTGTTCAGGGTGTATCCCACCTTAACCTGAAGTCAGCAGAATGGGCTCCAACTTCCTTGCGACCTGAATAAAGGATGGAAAATGAAATGAAAGGCGTGGGGGGTGAAGGTTAAGCAGAAACTGCTTAAACTACATCTGTCTGCTAACTGCTCATACATCCTCTGAGCACTGTGCCAGGGATATTGTCTGGTCCAGCCATGTACCGAGGGTTGGCTCTGAGTAGAGTTTTCATTACATCGGCTGTGGACAGACATATGCCTGGTCATTGGCAGGAGAGATGGTTTTCCTTGTTGCCATGGCATTTGGAAGAGAGGTATCATGTCACAGGTAGATGATTATTGTCCTGTAGTTGGTGATGGTCTGGATGCCCTGCCACACACGATATGTCACCGATGTCTTTAAAGTGTCTCTGTATTCTCTGTGCAAGTGCATGATTTGCAGCTTTGATGGCATGAGACAGTTTGGGCCTCGCTACTTTTAGGGCCACCTTGTCACCTGCTCTGAAGGCAGCATCTCAAAATAGCACATTCAAAAGGTTGGGATTTCATGGCTTCTGGTGGGGATGTGTGGTGATGGTCTTGGAGACAGTAACCTCATCAATGTACTTGTCCATATAAATGGAACTCATGTTGTGGAATCCTCCAAGTTGGCAGTCACCACAGGTTGCAGCCTCCCTAAACATATCCCAGTGAATGTGCTCAAAACAGTCCTGTAGAATAGATGCCAAGTTTTAACCTAATTAAGAACCTGTTTGGAGCATCTGATGAGCGGTTCGTATACTGGAATTAGCATAATGGAAATGTGGTCTGAGTAGCTGAGGTGGAGCTTCACCTGGTACGATTTTCGTCGGGAATGTTTGTGTATACAAGATCTAGAGCGTTCTGCCCTCTCATTTCAAAGTCCACATACTGATGAAATTTAGCAATCACCGGTGACAGTCAACACTCCATCTGGATGTATGTTCTGTAGTTCGCTGATAGCCCCATACGGTGCATAGAGCATTTTTAGGGCATTAGCAACTGGGGGAATATACACTCCAATAATGAGGATGGTAGTGAATTCATGTGGTTAATGAAATAGCCTGTATATAACATTATCATTAACTCTACTAGCGTGAGCAATAGCACAGAGTTCTTACAACAGTTCAGGCTGATATAAATACAAAAGCCACCTCTGCAAGTCTTATTGCACAGAGCAGCATTTCTGTCAGCATGAAACAAAGCTAACCCATCAAGCTGAATGGTGGTGTCCAGAACTCTGTTGCTAAGCCATGTCTCGCAAAGACAAAAACAAAGACCCAGCAGTCTCTGAGCTCATGCTGGATAGGCCGGAGTTGGATATAGTCCAGTTTATTTTTCAGGGAGCAAACATTTGACAGTAGAATGGATGGGAGCCTTGCCCTAGGCTTTGCCACATTTTTGCTTCCTCCTTTTGTCGAAGGCCCAGTTTGCTGACTTCAAGTGATGCGGAGTGCTGGAGGCCTGCATGTAGCGAGCAGATTTTACGTGGCTTCTTCAAAATATCACATTTAGGTTATTCATTGGATAATTTCTGTACTAAAGAAGTGTCTGGTAATGGTAAACACAAATACCAGTTGCTCTAATGTTGATGTGTTACACAGAGCCTGGAAAGAAGGCAAAATATCTATAATATCTATAATAAAAGATCTAGAGTGGCCATTATTATTGCTCATTGTTTTAGAAAGTTATGTTCATCAAGCACATTTTTTATCTTGTTCCGGTGTGAGTTATGATTGTTTTGGGCAGACAGAGAAACAGTTAGCACTGGTAAGAATACAGTAGAACAGTAACGAAGACTGGTGTGTGAATTCCACATTAGCCACCAAACACTGCTTACTACTGAGAGAATATCTGATAGTGAAATGCCAGCTATTCCATCTGCTCAGGGAATTCACTAGTGTGATTGTAGGTGCTGTTCATATACAGTAGCTCCCAGTGCTAAGGGTAAAGACATCCTGGTAGTGGTTGCAGGTGAATTTAACAATACCTGCCTATAGTTACCAAGTTCAAGCAATATGTGGACTTTTTATAATAAGAGAACAGAATATGCTGGACTTGGCTTACACAAACCCCAAATTCAAGAGGCATATAAGGCAATCCCCTGCCCCCATCTAGGCCATTCTGACCACATATCGGTTATGCAGCAAGACAGCAGCCTCCCAGGGAGACCACATAAACACAGAGGTGTATGCTGAGCCAGTAATCAGCTGCATTTCCAAGTATATAGAGGATGTCACTGTCAGCAAGACCTTCATGACACATAGAAACCAAAAAACTTGGATGACTAGTGAGATACATGTGCTACTGAGAACCTGAGATTTAGCCTACAAGGCAGGAGACAAGACTGCTGTCTGCACAGGTAGGCCTTCAAATTTTAAAGGGGATCAAAGGAGCAAAAGAACCTGTGCAGAAAATTAGGGAACACCAGAAAGATGTGGCAGGAAATTCAAGCACTAACAATAAGTGGGTAAACGGGTAATAAGATCAGGCAGAGGAGTGATGACAGGGATGCATCGCTTCCGGACAGGCTTGGCAACTCCTTTGCATGCTTTGAAGCATCAAATCGAACTGACATGCAGAGGAACCTGATTAACTCACAGAAAGCAGCAGGTCCTGACCACATCCCAAAATGTGGGCTCAAAGACTGTGCAGCTGAACTGGCAGATATTGTGACATCTTCAACATCCTTCTCAGGCAAGCTGTTGATCCCAGATTCTTCAAAACCTCCACAATAATACTGGATGCAAAGAAACTTGTGGTGTCCTATCTGATCGACAACCGTCCTGTCGCAATAATCTCAACAGGTTAAAATGTGTTTTGAGAGGCTTGTCAAATTGAACATCACAGCAAGCCTCCCATCATCACTAGACCTTTATCAGTTGTTTATCGCCCCAACTACTCCACAGAGGATACTTCTCTGACTTTGCCTTAACATCACCAGACCCTCTGGATTCGGGACTTCCAGACTGAGAACCACAGATGGTCTTTGTTGGAAAGAACATATCCAACCACATCATGCTAAACACTGGATCCCCTTAAGGTTGTATACTCAGTCCACCATTGTTTACACTTTTGACAAATGACTGTGTATCATGACATGAGGAGAACCTGATTGCAAAGTATGAGGATGATACCACTATTGTGTGACTGATACACAATGATGAGGAATCAACATACAGGGGCAAAGTCCAACATCAAGAGGACTGGTGTAGAGAATCCAATCTGGTACTCAGTGTCAACAAGATGAAGGAGATGATCATTGACTTCTGAAGGTCACAACCCTCAGCAGTGATGGCCATTCCAGATCTCTGATGAGCCCCCTTGTGGAAAGAACACCACTAGGATTGTGAAACAGACCCAGGAGGGACTGTACTTTCTGCGGAAACTGAAATAAGCTTCCCTTCCCAGGAGCAACCTCATGACCTGTCACAAGGGCGTGGTTGAGAGTGTGCTGACATAATGTGTCTCCACATGGTACTCCATCTGTAAAATGGCAGACAAGGAGGGGAGTCCCAACCTAGGTCACTGGTGTGTCCCTACCCTCTGTCCAGTATTTTTTTCAAAGCCATTCCATGAACTGAGCAGTGAACATTGCCAAGGACCCGACACCCCTTTCCATGAACCCTTTGAACTGCTGCCATCAGAAAAAAGGTAGCAGAGTATTGAAAACCAGAACGTTCAGACAGTTCAACAATTCTCTCCTGCAAACTATTAGACTACTGAACTGCTGACACTTTTATCTGACATGTTATAGCACTTTAATATTTGCACTTTGTCAGGGAGTGTGTTTTTAATTGAGGGTATGTGTTGTGTGAGTTTAAGTGAGGGATGTTTGGTGTCTTAATTGGCATGGATGTGATTACTATTTATTTTGAGGGAACCTTGAGAAAAGGGAACCTGTTTTGTCTGCACTATAGTGGTGTGTGTACAGCAAAATAACAAAAGGTTTGATTTAATTTAATTTGATTTGAGGTGTTCACATACATTTTGCCATATTGCAATGTAAGATTTATGTACATGTTTTGTTTACATTTGAGAATTGCTAATCTGACATATCTAATAAAGAGATTGGCCCTCACTCATCAATATCTTCATTTACAGTATTTGGCAGATGCTCTTATCTGGAGCGATTTACAATTATCATTCTTTATACAAATTCGAAGTCAAATTCAAATTTTATGTCACATACAAATTATACACAGTATAATACACAATATGTAGTGAAACGCTTAGTAAAGAATAAACTATCAAAGCAACAAGAAGGAAAGAACCAAGGTCAGATAAATATAAAATGCAAAAGGATAGAAATAAGAAAATATATAGAATAAAATAAAATATACATATAAGAT
>JAOUQZ010045159.1:0-10691 GCA_028564935.1 Neosilurus hyrtlii | reverse complement strand
TTTACTCCTCTTTCAAACCATCTCTCTTCCCTGTCCAGAATCTGTACATTGCTGTCCTCAAATGAGTGTCCCTTGTCGTTGAGCTGTAGGTGGACTGCAGCTGAAGAGGTGGCTCTCCTGTGTTGCGCCATCCGTTTGTGCAGTTGTTGTTTGGTTGTTATTGTTCCAAAGGAGGTGTCACTCCACTGTACACCTTTATTCAGGTGACCAAATGCATTTTTTGGGCTGTCAGTGTAAAACAAGTACAAATTAGTGTTACATATATGTAACTAATGTAACATTTAAATAACAAATTTTGTTAATACTTAGCTATGATTTGTTATCATTTTAAAGGATTATCAAACTCTTTTTATGCCTGTTACTTATTTTAGCATTTATCTATGTTGAAACATACCAGCATTCAAAAATAGCCATCAAAAATGAAATAGCCATCAGTTCTTGAGAAATAGACAAGTATAAAGACAAGATAATTTTGACAAGGTCAAAGTCCTCACAGACAAATTTACAAGCCTGTGCACATCTACACCCCACATTAAACCTGTATGCATAATTTCATAATGATCCACCCTTCAGTTCTTGAAAGATAGCCTGGGGGAAAATGTGGACAACAATGGGAATGGCAACAGTAAAGTTAATGCAAGCAGTGACCATTTCAAAACAGCCGGGGCTAAGTTGTTTACTCTGTCTCAGGAAAAGAAGAGTGTGGCTGATTATTCAGTTGACTTGTGCTTCTTAGCTCCCCAAACTGACTGGAGTGACAGCCCCCTCTGTGAGGCTTTCCACCGGGGCCCCAACAGTGAGGTTAAGGACATGCTGGTGGCTCGGAAGGAGTGTACAAGCCTCAATAAGTTGATTGATCTGGCCATTCGTCTGGACAATCGTCTTCGGGAGCAATCATCAGTGCACCACCACTTCATATCACTCCTCAGCTGTAAGGCTCCCCACTGCTTCAGTGATGCCTTAATGAACTTCCTCTGGGGATGCTCTTTCTCTCTCTTTCCCTGAGGAACCCATTTAGATTGGCCATGGATGACTTGCACCTGTTGAGTGACAGCGACAGATTCGAGCAGGGCTCTGCATCTACTGCAGGGAGAAGGTCAGACTGTTGTCAGGGTCTGAGTCATATTCATTCTTGTCTCAATCCCTGATTCCATATGGAGCAGAAGGCCACTATCTAGGTGAGAGGTCAGCTATTTTCACTCCTTGCCCTTGTTGACTCTGGAGCGGATGAAGACCCAATTGATACAGTCCTTGTAGCGAAGCTGGGGATTCCCTATGAGCTCCTTCCTACTGCTTTAAAGGCTAGTTCCCTTGATGGTGGTCATTTGGCTAGGGTTACTCATCGGACAGTCCCCCTGGAGCTGCTTTTGGTAGGAAACCATCAGGAGAACTTTCAGCCTTATCTGTTACCATCCTCTCACGTACCACTAGTCCTTGACCTCCCCTGGCTTTGCAAGCATAACCACCAGTTTGACTGGACACAGGGCTGGGTTGTGAATTGGAGCATGTTCTACCATGTTCTACCACTTTGCTAACCTTACTGTGACCACTCCTCAGCCTAAAGAGGTGTTGCTTCCAGATTTGTCTTCAATCCCTGCCATATACCATGACCTGGGGGAGGTTTTCAATGAACATTCTTTGTCCCTGCCTTCTCAACGTCCCTATGATTGCTACATTGACCATCTTCCAGGTGTGCCTTTTCCCCCCAGCTGCCTGTACAACAAATTCATTTGCAACTACTGCCAACTCACCTAACCTCTTTCTCAGTTCCTTTTATCTGGTCCCTAGAGGCTGAGAGGGCTTTCTTTAAACTTAAGCAACTTTTCACTTCTGCTCCATTCCTAATGCACCCAGATCCCTCGAGGCAGTTTGTTGTTGATGCTGTCCTTTCTCAGCATTCTGCTGAGGATGTTAGTACCCGCCGGGGGCGATGAATCATGTTCTGTCTCATGTTTTGTTTCTGTCTCTTTCTCTGTTCGGGTATCCTGAGTCCCTCCTGCACAGGTGGTAATTACCGGCTCTGCCCTGATTATCCCCACCTGTTCCCCATTACTTGCCACTGGTTAAAAGCTCAGCATACTCCCTTGGTCCCCTGCCAGATCATCTTGTGCCGTCACAGAGCATTTTGCTTCTCACAGCCTCGCCACGATCCAGCCCTGTTTACCACAGCACCCTTGTGCAGCTTGTTTACTTCTAAGTACCTAATAAAAGAGAATACTCCCCTTCACCGTACCCTGTTGTGTCTGTCCTGCTTTTGGGTCTATCAGTTTGGTTGTACCAGGTCTAACATTATGATCTGGCCAGCATGGACCCAGTGGACAGGGATCCCTTTACTCAGTCGATCCGAACACAGGAGCAATAGCTCCAGTCACACGACTCCCAGCTGGCCTCTGTCGCCACCGGCATGCAGGAAATGCTCTTGGATACCCGCAAGCTTCATCGTAGACCAGAGTCTGTTTGATGACTTTTATAAGCAGAATCCAAACACTGCAGGCCCGTCAGGAGCCGGTCCCAGAAGGGGGGGTACTGTTAAAACCCGCAAGGGGCGATGAATAATGTTCTGTGTCATGTTTTGTTTCTGGCTCTTTCTCTGTTCAGGTATCCTGAGTCCTTACTGCACAGGTGGTAATTACCGGCTCCGCCTTGATTATCCCCACTTGTTCTCCATCACTTGCCACTGGTTAAAAGCACGACATCCTCCCATGGTCCCCTGCCAGATCGTCTAGTGTCATCACAGAGCATTGTGCTTCTCACAGCCTTGCCACGATCCAGCCCTGTTTACCACAGCACCCTCATGCACCTTGTATACTTCTAAGTATCTAATAAAAGGAATTACTTCCCTTCACTGTACCCTGTTGTGTCTGTCCTGCTTTTGGGTCTATCAGTTCAGTTGTACCAGGTCTAACAGAAGATCAAAAGCTCCATCCCTGTGCATTTTTCTCCAGATGTTGACCCCAGCAGAATTCAATTATGATGTGGGTAACCATGAGCTGTTGGCCATTAAGCTAGCCATGGACTATTTCTAGTCTGGACAGACCATAAGAACCTGGTCAATCAGCTATATTCATTCAGTCAAATATCTCAACTCCTGCCAGGCTAGATGGGCCCTGTTTTTTGGCTGATTAAATTTTTCAATCACTTACCATCCAGGGACCCGGAATGTTATGGCTGATGCCCTTTCACGCCCCAGGGACTCCCCGCCCTCTTCCAAAACTATTGTCCCCAAGTCAAGCGTGCTAGCTATGGTCTCTTGGGAGATCAAGTTGATAATCTGCCAAGCCCAGGTGACTCAACCTGACCCTGGAATGGGACCCCCTGGTCATCTCTTTGTGCCTGATGCAGGTCGTACCCGGGTACTCCAATGGGCTTATGAATCCAGGTTCTCCTGCCACCCTGGCTCAGGTTGGATTCACCCTTTTCAAGCGCCACTTCTGATGGCCCACGATGAGACCTGACAAGTGCTCCTTTGTTGTCATCTGCTCTGTCTGTGCTAGAAACAAGTCCTCATCTAAAGCCCTGTCTGGATTGCAGCATCCACTACCAGTTCCTGAACATCTCTGGTCCCACTGCTCTCGATTTCTTCACGGGGCTCCCTCCCTCACAAGGCAAAAGCACCATTTTCACCATTATTGACCATTTTTCCAAATGTGTTCACTTCATTGCCTTGCCTAAACTGTCATCTGCCAAGGAAACTGCTGATCTCCTGGTTCAACATGTTGTTCATTTACATGGCATCCCTAGTGACATTGTTTCAGATTGGGGTCCCCAGTTTACTCTCAGGTGCGGAGAGCCTTCTGCCAGGCACTGGGCACAATGGTGAGCCTCCCTTTGGGATTTCACTCGCAGTTCAGTGGCCAGTGAGAGAGAGCCAATCAGAAGCTGGAAGCCACCCTCCATTCCATTGCTGCTCACAGTCCTTCCTCTTGGAGCACTTTCCTGGCCTGGGACAAATATGCCCACAACTCCCTTGACAGCACTGCCACAGGTATGACATCTTTTGAATGTGCTTTGGGCTATTTCCCCCCATTATTCCCAGCTCAGGAATTGGAGGTTGATGTTCCATTAGTCCAGTCTCATCTATGATGGTGCAGGAGAATCTGGAATAAGGCTCGTTCGGCCTTGCTCTGTTCCACATCTCGCAACCGTCATCGGAACCCGGCTCCACAAGCGTGTGTGGCTATCTACCAAGAACATTCCCTTATGGACGGAGTCACGTAAGCTCTCACCCAGTTACATTGGCTCATTTAAAGTGGTAAAGATTATTGGCCCTTCTGCTCTGAGACTCCAGCTTCTGAGCTCCATGAGGATCCACCCCACTTGTCATGATTCCCAACATTCCCAACTGCTTGACGTAAAGGCCAAGGTTTTCACTACCTCATTGATTGGGAAGGATACGGTCCAGAGGAGCATTGTTGGGTTTCCTGTAAGTTCATTTTGGATCCCTCCCTCATCTCTGATTTGTATCGAGAAAATCCTGGCAAGCCCGGTGGTCTGCCAGGTGGCAGTCATTGAGAGTGGGGTACTGTCATGATCACGCATGCCTCACCACTAGAGGAGCTGTTGTTCTGGGTTTTGTGTTCTCCACTCTGTCTCCTCTGTCTTGCATTTGGGTCCACCACAGCTTGTCTACTCTTGACATTATGTAATACTCTTGTAATTATGTTTAATCTTTAATTAGTTTACTCATCAGGCCTCATATGATAAAAAAATAATGATTTATTAATTTATGTAAATTTGTTTTTATGTTCTTATTAATATCAATAATGTTTAACTTCAAGTATCAAAGAACTGGAGATGATGAATAAATCCTGTTTTGGAGATTATTAGACCTAGATCAGCCGTATCACTAAAACCATGATAATTGACTGGTGGAGGTCACATTCAGAAAAAAGAAGTCACACCCAGAAAGTTACATTTTCCCACCACAAAAAAATGTCCATTAAAATTTGTAATCAAGTGGTATTTATGTATATCAGTGTTAATGAAGGCACTTCTGAGGATTACATGTTAATCCGATCTCATATCTCACAGTGAGTTCTCCAGTAACACATCAGTGATGAAGCAGCATCTGTTTGTACTCCTGCTTTTCACAGGTGAGAGAAAAATAAAGTCACATCAAACAAAATACATTCACATATGCATGTGCAATCTGTATTTCTTCTTCCTGAATGATCAACATAAAGTTCAAAAATAAATCCGCAATAAAAAGCATAGAGTACACAAACTGAACTCTAAAATTTTTCTCTACAGGAGTCCTTCCCCTCGTCCTGTCTGTCTCTCATGAGTACCGTCTGATCCAGCAGGGCAAAACATGGGATGAAGCTCAGGCGTACTGCCGCTCCACGTACACTGACCTCGCTACCATCGCCAGTAATGATGACATGATCAAACTTCAGATAGAAGCACAGGCACATCAGTTCAGTTCTGGTGCTTGGATTGGAATGTACACAAACATAAACAACTGGTACTGGTCCTTCAACAACGAGCCACTGGGAAGTTTTACATCCTGGTCAATTGCGGACACTGACAACAAGAATGGTTATGAACAGTGTGGTTGTATATGGGGGAACGACTGGAGTGATTTACCTTGTCATTGGAAAAAGGCATTTTTGTGTTTTGATGGTGAGTAAAAACAGTATTATACATAACTTGTACATAAATACACTTTTCATTCTGAGTTCAGTATAAATCTTCACTACCATTCAAAAGTTTGGAGTCACCAAGAAAATGTAAAGATTTTCCATGAAAAACTTACTAAAAAGTTACATCCATCAATTGAGTTGCAAAATTCATTCATTGATTCATTTTCTAAGCTGCTCAATCCTAATTAGGGTTGCGGGAAGGCTGACACCCATCTGAGTTACAAAATGTATATAAAATATATTAAAGATATTGACTAGTATAAAAATAATTTATACTTAAATTAATGACTTTGTCCCACAAACTTCCTCAAACCTCCATTTGCAGCTGTTACAGCCTTGCAGACCTTTGTCATTCTTGCTGTCATTCTAGTCAGCTATCTAGGGTACTATGGACACGATGACAGCAATCCTGAGCAGTGACACTGGCTGGAAAGTATTAAAGCAATATTCATGTGAACAGCAATATTCACATCTTGCCACAAATTCTCATTTAGATTTAGGTCTGAACTTTGAGTGGGCAATTCTAACATATGAACAAACTTTGATCCAAGCCATTCTATTGTAGCTCTGGCTGTATGTTTAGGATCGTTGTTCTGCTGCAAAGTAAACCTCCCCACCCTAGTGTTGAGTCTTTTGCAGACTCTAAAAAGTTTTCTTTGATGATTGCCCTGTATTTTGCTCCATCCATCTTCCCATTAACTCTGACCAGCTTCCCATTCCCTGCTGAAGAAAAGCATCCCCAGAGCACGATGCTGCCACCACCATGTTTCATGCCCCCCATATGGCTTTTGGCGAACAGGATTTCTTATGGCCTACCTTTAACCATGTCTTTCTTATTGCCACTCTTCCATAAACGCCAGATTTGTGAAGTGCACGACTTATAGTTGTCCTGGGGACAGATTCTCCTCCCTGAGCTATGGATCTCTGCAGCTCTTCCAGAGTTACCATGAACCTCTTGGTTGCTTCTATGATCAATGTTTTCCTAGTCTGGCCTATTAGTTTAGGTGAACTGCCATGTCTTAGTAAGTTGGCGATTGTGCCATACTCTTTCCATTTTCAGATGATGGATTGAGCAGTGCTCTGTGAGATGGCCACAGCTTGGGAAATATTTTTCTAGTCTAACCCTACTTTAAACTTCCCCACAACTTTATCCCTGTCCTGTCTGTTGTCAAATGTTTTTTTAACAAACCTCTGAGGCCTTTGCAGGACAGCTGTATTTATACTGAAATTAGATCCAGAACTCTCTATGCCTGAGAAACCCCCAGATCTGTTCCTTTACCTAATTAAATGTGATTAACAAAATGGTTGAGTAAACAAAAGCTAAAGTTTTCAGCCTAGTCTTAAAAACAGAGACTGTGTCTGATTCCCGAACATTAACTGGAAGTTTATTCCATAATTGTGGACTTTGTAAGATAAAGTAGTCCTGCAGTAGTCCTCAGTATTTCAGGTATCACTAAGCAGCCTGCACCTTTTGATCTAAGTGGGTGAGCTGGTTCATAAACAACATGATATAATAATAATAATAATAATAATAATAATAATAATTATTATTATTATTATTATTATTATATTTATAATAATAAAAATAATAAATTTTATTTAAAGCACTTTTCCGGGCACCCAAGGACGCCATACAAAACAAATAAAAGAAAACACTAACAGTTCAGGATAATTAACATAAGTAACACAATTAAAAACCAAAACATGAAAGGCAGAGTGGTGAGAAAAAGATTGAAAACAAGGTTACAAACAGTATGCTTTGCTAAAAAGATGCTTTGCAGTATGCTTTGCTAAAAAGATGCTTTGCTAAAAAAAAAAGATTTTGAGTTTGGAAATGAAGATGAGGAGAGAGTCCTGCGAAAGTCAGGAGGAAGTGTATTTGAGAGCTAGGGAGCAGAGCGACTGAAAGCTCTGCTCCCCATGGTGCTAAGGTGGGCAGGAGGGGCAGAGAGGTGGATAGAAGAGGAAGAGCGAAGACATCTGGAAGGGGTGACTATGTGGAGAACTATGTGAGAGATAAGGGGGGTGAGGTTATGGATGGATTTGTATGTGTAGAGGAGAATCTTGTATTCTATCCTGTACTTAATGGGAAGCCAATGGAGTTCTTGCAGTATGGGAGTGATGTGATGAGAGGAAGGAGTTCGGGTGATGATGCGGGCAGCAGAATTCTGAACCATTTGGAGTTTATGAAGGGATTTTTGTGGCAGGCCAAAGAGAAGAGAGTTGCAGTAATCCAGGTGGGAGGTGACAAGGCTGTGCACAAGGATAGAGGTGGTGTGAGGGGTGAGGGAGGGGCGAAGACAGTTGATATTGCGCAGATGGAAATAGGCTAAGCGGGTGATGTTATTGATGTGTGAAGTGAATGATAAAGTGCTATTGAGGATGACACCCAGACTCTTGACCTGGGGGGACGGAGAACTGAGGCACTGTTGATGGTGAGGGAGAAACTGGTAACTTTCGAAAGGGTGGATTTGGTGCAAATTAGGAGAATTTCAGTTTTATTACTGTTCAGTTTTAGGAAGTTGGAGGTGAACCAGGATTTTATCTCCATAAGACAGGCAGAAAGAGAGGTCGGTGGGAGCATGGAATTTGGTTTACAGGACAAGTAGAGCTGGGTGTCATCCGGGTAACAGTGGAAACAGATATTGAATTTATGGAAGATGAGACCGAGGGGAAGGAGGTAAGTGATGAATAAAAGAGGCTCCAGGACAGAACCTTGGGGCACACCAGTGAAAACTGGGGAGGGATCGGAAGTGAAGGATTTGAGTTTTATGAACTGAGTGCGGCCATTGAGATAAGACTGGAACCAAAGAAGGGGAGTGGAAGTGACACTGAGTGAGGAGAGTCTATTGAGGACAATGGAATGGCATATGGTGTCAAAAGCAGCACTTAAGTTCTTATAACTTCCGGTTGGGCGGACGCTGGCAAGTTTGGTTGCCGCTACCCACCGGTAAAGTTTTTAAAGTTTTTAAGTGCTCGGCGTCTACTGGTCCACCTGGCTACTTTGGCAGAAATGTGGGCGAGTAAGCTGTATGTCTGCCTTGTGATCACCTGGTCGCTCCTGTCGTCCTGCCTTCATCCAGTGGCTGGATCTTCTGAAGATATTACTAAGATAATGTGGTGGAAGACCATTAAGCGCTTTATAGGTTAAAAGTAGCAATTTATATTTGAATCAAAATGCAATTGGGAGCCAGTGCAGTGTAGATAAGCTGGGGGTGATATGCTTGTGTCGTCTGGCTCTAGTAAGAACTCTTGCTGCTGCATTCTGGACTAACTGGAGCTTGTTTATGCGCCTATTAGAACATCTAAACAGTAACACATTACAATAATCTAATCTTGAAGTAATAAAAGCATGAACAAGTTTTTCCGCATCATGCAGTGACATCATATTTCTTATTTTAGCAATATTTCTGAGATGAAAAAAGGCTGTCCAAGTAATATTATCTACATGAGCTTCAAATGAAAGACCAGGGTCAATAATAACTCCAAGGTCCTTTACTGCTGCACATGACAAAACTGAAACACCATCCAAACTTACTACATAATAAGAAACCTTATTTCTAGCTGCCTGTGATCCTAGTACAAGCACTTCTGTCGTATCAGAGGTTAATAAGAGGATATTAAAGGATGTTCGTAAGCATCCAGTGTCTAATGTCCCTAACACAACTCTCAACTTTATCAAGCTGGTGTCTGTCATCTGGCTTTGCTGAAATATATAACTGTATATCATCAGTGTAACAATGAAAGCTAATTCATGAATAATATTGCCCAAAGGGAGCATGTATAGAGAAAAAAAGCAGTGGGCCTAAGAGAGAACCTTGTGGAACACCAAAATTGACATTAGAACGTATAGAGAAATCACCATTTACATCTACAAACTGATAACGGTCAATTAAATAAGGTTTAAACCAGGAGAGGACCATTTCCTTAACTCCAACAGCCTTTTCTAATCTATCTAGGAGAATTATATGATCAATAGTGTCAAAGGCTGCACTAAGGTCGAGTAACACAAGCAGGGAGACACAGTCGTGGTCAGAGGCCAGCAATAAATTATTTACCACCTTAACGAGTGCTGTCTCTGTGCTATGATGTTGCCTACATCCTGACTGAAACATTTAATTAATGTTATTCCTACAAAGATATGAACATAACTGCTGCGCTATTGGTCTATAGTTGGACAGCTGATATGGGTTGAGATCAGGTTTTTTAATCAGAGGGTTGATAACTGCTAGTTTAAAGGATTTAGGTACATAACCAGTGCTAAGGGAAGAATTCATTCATTTTCTGAACTGCTTAATTAAATTAGGGTCGCGGGGAGGCTGGCGCCCATCTCAGCCGACTCTGAACGAGGGTGGGGTACACCCTGAACAGCTCGCCAGGCCATCGCAGGGCGTAAGGAAGAATTAATTACATTTAATAAAGCTTGATGATTTAGATGAGTAAATTAATGAGATTAGTTCTGTCTCTTGAATGGGGCTAAAACACTCTAGGTCTTGATCTGATAGCGGTATATTATTATTTACCATTTTAGTTAATGATATTTCCGGGTTTAAGTTTAGGTAATCAAATTTTTGCCTGATATTTTTAATTTTAACATGAAAAAAGTTCATGAAGTTGTCACTGCTATAGGTTGATGGTCCGCACGTTTAATTTATGGTCGTATTCCTAGTTAATTCTTAAACAATATTAAGTAACTCTCTTTCCATGCTAGCTGGAATACCGTTAATTTAGTTTGACGCCAGTTTCGTTCTAATTTACGGGTGTTCTGTTTTAGTGTGTGTGTATCATCGTTTACCAGGGTGCTAATTTTTTCTCTTTGATTGGTTTTCTTTTCAGAGGAGCTACATTAACTACCGTATAGCGTAAATTTGACTCAAAGCACTCGGTAGCGTGATCGAGTTCTGTGGGGTCTGATGGTGATCCAGTCATAATTGAAAATTCTGGAAGATTATTAATTAAACTGTGCAGTAGCTGATGTGAAAGTACGCTTAATGCGATAACGTGGTGAGGTGTATATATTAGTACTAAGATGCATTGTAAGTGAGATAA
>JAOUQZ010045158.1:0-10693 GCA_028564935.1 Neosilurus hyrtlii | reverse complement strand
TAAATGCATTATTTAAGGATATATAGTGACTCAAAGTGTGGTCTACCAAATGGTTGCACAGAAGCACAAAGGGTTAAACACAGTGTACTATATAAAGGGCTTATAAGTACCTTAGAAGGTACAACCCCACTGCCAAGCCATTCCAAGGTACAATAATCCCATTCCAGGAAACTGGAAGACATAAACTTTATTTTTGTCTGAGAAAAGACCAAGTGGGTAAACTATAATAATCACATCACACCCAGTGTTCCCAGGACAGGCAACACAGCAACAGCGACCCTGAGCAGGATAAAGTAATTAAAAGGTGGTATGAAGTCAGGAGGAAGCACGACCAGCATGCATTAAAACAATCTCTCTAAATTAGCTGCCAAACTTTAATCCTACTGGGGTCACGGGGAGGCTGGAACGTATCTCAGCTGGGCGAAGGCGGAGTACACCCTGACCAGCTCACCAGTCCATTGCAGTCCATTGCTAACTGGCGGTCTCCCCTAGGTGTGAGTGTGAGTGGGAATGGTTCTGTGTGTGTGTTGGCCCTGCGGTGGTCTGGTGTGGTGAGCTGAGTTGGCTGAGATGGTTACATACCCACAACCCTAATTAGGATTAAGAAAGTGAATGAATGAATGAATGAATGAATGAATGAATCATTTCTCTTCTGTGTGTGACCCCTAAGGGGGTCCAAACTTTTGCACTCAGCTCTACTTGTATACAGAAGGTGGCAGCACAGAGTCATGTTTAATTGTGAAGTGCACAGAAATGACTCGTGACTTTATGCTGACAGACTCACAGAGATGATGTAATAATAATAACTGTATTAATGTGTAGATATGATGATAATTATGTAAATATTTACAAAATATTTAACCACAGAGCATCTTCAGAGCGTCTATCTCACTCCTCATCGTTCTCTCTGCTTTTTTCTTCTTTCTTCATGAAACTTGATATCAGTGCAGGAACCCCCATCCCTTTCACTCACTCTTCTCCTCTTCTAATACTTTACCCCCTCATTTTCATTTCATTTTTTATTTCTCTTGGAGTTTCACTTTCACTTCGGCTGTCACCTGTCTGTGCCATGTTGTCATGGTAACCACAATTGAATTAATCCGAATGTCCACGATAAGTCCTCTCAGTGGCCTACAAGGCATCGAGAGAGCTTTATTGCTTCCCTAATGACCAGGAACGAGGTCACGGATGAGTGAACGGGTCTTTTTTTTTGGGTGGGGCCACAGACTGTATACTGTGAACACTGGCGTTTCTGGATAACTCACTGATCCAGTCTGAAGCACTGTGAGTTTTTTCCCTCGCTCATGATTGACAGGATGTGTGTTTGAGCCTGTTAGATGCGAAAACAAAATGTCAGCCTCCACCTCCACCATTCCACTGTTTTGCACTACTCGACGCTCCGTCCCCCTCCAGCCTGATCCTGTTGGTGTGAGGAGCACATGGTGTGTGGGCGTGTACAGATGATCAACCCTCACCATGTCCATTCAGACCATCAGCCATCCTTACAAACACACAGCAATGTGAATAAACACGGACCGTGTGTGTGTGTGTGTGTGTGTGTGTGTGTGTGTGTGTGTGTGTGTGTGTGTGTGGGATGTTCTCCTCACTAACACTGTTATCCAGGACACTTTGATTGGCGGGCGACAGTGATTAGACTGAAATGATTTGGACCATGGTTATAACGTGGATGTTTATATAAAAACACCCTGAAGCACGAACCACGTATGAACCTGTGTCTTGGTGCTGTTCTTCTTTTCTGTATGATGCGTTAGCATCACATGGCGGCTCCGTTGCTCTCTCAGTGGCATCATGAGAAAGCAAGCGTAGAAATAGTACATTACAGAAACAGCACCCAGAATGCACTGCAGCTACTCCAGAGACCCGGCTTGGCAAGTTAGCGATCTTCAAGATGATGGTATTGATTGTGGTATTAGCATGGATGTTACTTTGGAAGAATATGACGGGCTAAAGGACTAAAGCAATGCGGCATCGCTCTGTTTTTGTAAAGACGACGTGACGCTCTGTTTAACTTTCCATCAGTAGGGAGAAGACTCCCCTCAGTAGGAAGTCAGAAAACAGAAACCTGCATTTAGCCATCTGTTAGCAACAAGCTAACCGTCTAACTGTGACGTCAGTATATGTTGACTAAATTAAAAATAATTATAATGAACAAAAAAACTCTAAACACTTATACTAAATTTAATTGTGAGAAGTGCAGAGCTTCGAGCAGCCATGTTGATGTGATGTCACTTGCAGAACATGAGGTTGAGGAACCTGAGGAGTTCCTCATCAGAAATGTCTATTTCTTCTGTGGTTCCTGGTCTGTTGCCTCAAGTCTATGCTGCATTTGGAACTAGCTACACTATCTAGATTTCCTCTGTAATCCCTAAGTGTGGGACCTTAAGTGTGGGTTTCCTCTGGGTCCTCAAGTTTCTTCCCTCAGTCCGAAGGCATTTTACTTTTTACTCACATTGCCCCTAGATATGAGTGGTTGTGTGTGTTGCCCTGTGATGCTCTGGCAAGCTTTTCAGGGTGTATCCCACTCTCGCTTAGAGAGGATGGGCTTCAGCTCCAAACCCGAATAAAGGAAAAATTGGTTTGGAAAATAAAATGAAACAAACTTCATTAATCTTTAAATCTCCAAAATGCATCAGGCGCCACTTAAACAGAGCCTTAAACGCATTCATTATTACACTCATAAGAGGAGTCACAGTGTTTATGACGCAATTCTCCTGCAGTTAAAGGATTCCTCCTCCACCTCCTCCTCCTCCTCCACCTGCTCCTCCTCTGCCTTCTTCTCCTTCGGTCTGCTTCTAAAAGAGAAAAAAAAACATTCTCTTCTTTCTGATTTCTCATGCGCTCTCTAAAAGCACCTTTATGCTTTTTCCTTCCCACATCTACTTCATCTCTCTCTCTCTCTCTCTCTCTCTCTCTCTCTCTCCCTCCTCATCTGTCCCATCGTCTCCCAGCTGTCCGAAGACACCAGCTGTTTCATGTGCTGTTGTTCTGAAGAGTCCTTGATGCTGAAGTACTCTCACTTTCATGTAAAAAACATACGTATTCATCAGTATAAATGAGACCGTGCGGTGAGTGGGCTTCGGTTATTCTTTCCATCTTGTTCAATATTGTCCTACATCATAAAAAGAAAATCCTTTCTGTTTCAGGGTCTTTAGTGAAAATCCCCTCGATTTACACATCAATTAAATTCATGATCCGACATCCAACAAACTGGGCTACGTTTCCCAGCTACGCTGATTATCTTCCATCGTGTGTGCTGGCGTGTGCGTGGGCGAGCTTCTTCAGAACACGATGCATTTCATTTGCTTGTGCATGATCTGATAATTATTTGGCTTTGGTTCAAGAACCAAAACCGAGGATTCCCCTCCCCACCCACCCCCCCAATAATAACAGATGTTCATCTTCCGGAATCGTTTTTATCCATCTATTTTATGCAGACTGTCCCATAAGGTTTCCTCAGATGTTTCTGAACAATTTCTTCTGATGGTGATGAGTAAAGATGGCACAGTACATGACTAAT
Organism: Neosilurus hyrtlii; assembly: GCA_028564935.1. Taxonomy (NCBI): domain Eukaryota; kingdom Metazoa; phylum Chordata; class Actinopteri; order Siluriformes; family Plotosidae; genus Neosilurus; species Neosilurus hyrtlii. The sequence goes on along the minus strand of JAOUQZ010045158.1, from coordinate 7,155 downwards.
CACGTTCATGGTTTCCTCCCCATCAGGAGGCTCCATGGAGGACTTTCAGGTGCTTGCAGGGTGTCTCCTCATGATGAGCTGTGCATCATGTCACATTGCGGAGAAAAGTCTTGTTGCCCAGCTTCCTTTTTCCTTGAGTCCAGTGGAGTTGAAGCTCAGAATGTTAAGATTTTTTGGAGATTCTACAAAACACGGTAAGCCATGTACAGAAGTCACACTCTTCCGGTTCTCGAAATAGATAGTTCCCAGGCTCTCTCTCTCCCTCCCTCCCTCTCTCTCTCTCTCTCTCTTTCTCTCTCTCTCACACACACACACACACACACACACACACACACACACACTCTCTCTCTCTCTCTCTCTCTCTCTCACTTACACACATACACACACAATCTCTCTCTCTCTCACACACACACAATCTCTCTCTCTCACACAATCGCTTTCTCTCTCTCTCTCACACACACAAAATCGCTCTCTCTTTCTCTCTCTCTCTCTCACACACACACACAATCTCTCTCACACACAATTTCTCACACACACACACATACTTTCTCTCTTTCACACACACACACACACACACACACACTATTACAGTGTATAAACTAGTGTGTATAATTACCATCCCTTTTATTTAGTGAATGGGTTACAGCATGTGGCTCGAACCAGCCTGTGACAGGTGTGTAAATAGAAACCAGATGTTTTTGGAAATGCACTCTTGTTTGTGTGTAAGTGCTCGTACACTTACATAATTTCTGGCTGAGGTAACAAAAATGCTCTAAACAACTGACATATCCCTGAATCTGGCTGAACATCCATGATGCATCAATTGGTGACCCACCAAACAAAATAAATTCTGAGGCCAGAATTTCAACAGCGCATGACATCTCGAACTCGAGTCTAATTACTGCTTCAACGATTTCGAGTTCTGGAGTTCTGATTGGTCAGGAGGAGTTGAATCATTTTCTCTAACAGAAACTCTGACAAATCCCAGGTTTACATACACAGCTCGCCTACAGCGACGTGTACAGAGCACGCTTTCCATAAATTAACTCAAAAATTGACTAATAAAAGGATGACTTTTGTGTTTTAAAAAAACAGCAGACCATCACAGCAGGTAGTACACACCTACTCCGAACCTAAACTGGTCCGAACAGAAAACAGACAGGGTGCCATGGCCGCGTAGTGGTTAGCATGCCCACCTCACAGCAAGACGGGGTTCAATTCCTGTGCTCGGTGAAGGCGTTTCTGTGTAGAGTTTCCATCATTTCCATTGGGTACTCCGGTTTCCTCCCACAGTCTACAGACATGCACAGTAAGCTAATTGGCTGTTCCAAATTACCCCTAGGTGTGAGTGTGAGTGTGAATGTGAATGTGAATGTCTGGTTAATGGGGGGGGGGGGTGTTCCAGCTATTTCAGGAAAACCTTAAAACAGTAATAATTTGACTGAACCCATGAGAATTCTAACACCTGAAGAAAGCAAAAAATATAACCAGGGACTAAAACACAACAAAACATAATTTATTAACCTTTTAACCACCGGTTGGCGCTATAATCTGATTGGCTTTGGAGTAGATGAGGTGTGAAGGCTCTTGTTTTAATATCTAAAGGTTTCTACAGTTGATCATTGCTGGTGCTATTATTCAACTTTTTCCCCTTTTTTTTGGAGTCATGAAGGTTGTGTGTTGTTCTCTGATTCCCGCCTGGTCTTATTTGAATCTTTAATTTTTTTTATTAAATTATTTTCACTCTGGTTTATGCTGCTGTAAAAGAGCTTTAATTGGAATGTACTTTATAAATAAATGAAATGTGTGTCACTAAAATGTAATGGCTGATTACTTCAGTAAGAACATTCTCAGCACCGGGACACCAAGCACGGAATACATTCCAAAAATGACGTTTGGGACTAAATCGTGGAATTTTGCTTCTTTTTTCTGCCTCCATCAGTAACGGTGCGCTCACACGATGCCGATCATATTCCGAGGTCAGGCCGATGTTTCAGCCCATTTTATTCTAAAACGGTTCGATGTTCTCCTATTGTCACTCTGATTTGTTCCGATGTTGTTCTGATGCGTCTCCAATTTTGTATGCAAATTTACAGGAAATGTGACCAGAAATGTCTCCTGATGTTGCTCCTATTTTTCACAAATTTTATACCAGTGTCTGGGCAGCACAGTGGTGTGGTTTCTTAGCACGTTGGCCTTACAGCACGAAGGTCCTGGCTGCAAGTCCCAGGCTCGGTGGGAGCGTTTCAATGTGGAGTTTTGGAGATGTGAGTGTGAATGGTTGTGTGTGTGTTTGCCCTGTGATGGCCGGGCAAACTGTTCAGGGTATAAACCACCCTCACCCAGAGCCAGCAAAGATAGGCTTTACCCTCACTGTGACCCTAAACAGATTAAGTGGTTCAGCACATGAGTGAAACACTCCCAAAATATTTCACTGTTTTCCGAAAATTTCTCCGAAATTTTTCTGAATGTCCTTCGATGTTGTCTGATGTTCTCCTGATCTTCTCTGCCTCCCCTGATGTGTCCTCGGAATATGATCAGGGTCATGATCGGAGCGCACCTCACCGATGCTGGATTACGGAAACATGTATTGTTTAATAAAGTGGAACATTTGCAGATACGCAAAGAATTGTAATATTTATATGATATATATTTTATAATATTAATCAAAGTGATCTTTGTGTTTAAAAGTTAGAATTGTACCGGAGCAGGGGTGTACAGCGCTTTACTAGAGAAAAGCAGTTATAGTTGTTTGGGCTCTGAGCTGGTGATATTGTGGGAGGTGTGAGTTGTTACCCAGCCGGGGACTCACACCCCTCCTGTTTCTCATCCCTCTCCTCAGCAGTAACTTCACACACACTCTATACTCTACGCACTAAAGCCAGGAGTCTCCGCATGAATCTCATAACAGACGTGAGATGATATATTACATCCTTCTCTGATACTGATTAAAAATGTCCATTAAGTCAACTTCCTTTCTGGCAGCATGAATGGAACTAAAAGGGTTAAACTCATCTTCGACCCCCACATACGAGTGGCAGAAAGATAGAAGAGGGAGAAGAAGAAGATATTTAACAGCACATCAGCTTGGTTTTCCTGCTGCTAGTTTGTGAAAGAGAGAACAAGAGAGATCCAAAAAAAGAGCGAAAGAGAGAGAGAGAGAGAGAGAATAAGAGATAAAGATAGCAAGAGGAAGAGAGGGAGAGAGAGAGAAAGAAAGCAAGAGAGTGAGGAGCAAGCAAGCACATGAGAGAGAGAGAGAGAGAGAGGAGCAAGTGAGCATGTGAGAGAGAAAAAGAATGTGTGTGAGAGAGAGAGAGAAAGAGAGAGAGAGAGAGAGAGAGAGAAAGGAGCAAGCAAGCACATGAGAAATAGAGAGAGAAAGAGAGAGAGTGTGAGAGAGAGAGAGAGAAAGAGAGAGAGAAAGCAATGAGCAAGGAGGCACATGAGAGAGAGAGAGAGGAGCAAGCACATGAAAAATAGAGAGAGAAAGAGAGTGAGAGAGAGAGAGAGAGAGAGAGAGAGTAAGGAGCCAGAAGGCACATGAGAGAGAGAGAGAGAGAAAGCAATGAGCAAGGAGGCACATGAGAGAGAGAGAGAGAGAGAGAGAGAAAGAGAGAGGAAGGAGCAAGCACATGAGAGAGAAAGAAAATGAGATTCAAAGATAAAGATAGCAAAAAAGAAAGAGTGAGATGGGGGAGTGAGAGAGAGCGAGAAAGAGTGCGAGAGAGAGCTGTTATATATCAGAAGAAAAGATATAAACTCTGGCCCCTCCCTCAACACTTTTCAAGTGTTTCTGTTAATTGGTAGGAATCTGAGATGTGCAGAAGTTGCAGCAGTTTCTTGTGTCGTCTAGAATATTCCTCACAGTAATGAAAGCGTGAATAAGAAAATGCTTTTCTGTGTGAAATCCCTCACTACTGCGCTCCCTCTAATCTCTCAGAAACAGATAAACGGTTAAATATCACTCCTTCCCCACAGGATCCGTATTCAGTGCCAGACACTGTTTTGCACCAAACATTTGGCTTCCTCCAGGTTCAGAATAAATTCTCCATTAAGGCTAAAATTATACTGAGAGCAGATCTTCGGTTCTTTCCTCCTGACCCGCACTGTGTGCTACTGTTAGCAATCCAGAACCTTATTAGAACCTTATATAGTGAATATTCCACATGTTCTGCAAAATACTCCCGCATGTAAACCCACCAATGATGGATGAAGTTCCTCCGACGGGAAATATTCTGAGAACTTTATTTATTATTATGAACAAAACCTGGCTCAGAAATCGCTAGAACGGAAATGTTTATAGCTTTTATTGCCATATATGGACTTCCTGACATGCCCACATTTCTATCTATAAACTTTAACCCAAAGTTCACACTTGCAGTTGATGACTCACTCATGGCATGTAGTTTGTCTCTTGTGGGCCTGTAGTTAGTGCTACTGTTGTAATTTGTGGGCGTGGCTCAACGGACTATTTTATTCCAATTCGAACGTCTCCAAGATAACATATATCAGATTCAAAGCTAACGATGTAACACAAATCCACCAATAAGATGCTAATGATGTGTGTATGGTCTTCAGTATGTGCGTCAAAATGAGAACGAGGAGAGCTGAGACGCCTCCTAGATCAGTGATGGGACGCGGTCTCGCTGGCCTTGTTATCTTTAGAGCAGGGATGTTGAAGATTATTCACAAAGCGTCAGTATGTGTGTGCAGGTTTTTACTTCAACTAAGCAGCAGCCACACCTTCCACTTGTTTCAATCACTGAGCTCAGAAAAAAAAGGCTAGATCACACATTATTGTTTCAATTTTGAAGCAGGGGGGCAGCCATCTTGGTGAGACCACCTTGCTTTAAGATCTCAAAATGGAGCCGTTGAAAGCCAACACTTGTATGATGTAATTATTTCCATTTGTTCATCTTTTCATGCTGTTTGAGAATAATTTTCAACACTCAAGAGGTCTCACCAAGATGGCACCAGTCTGGCCACTCAATTCTCCCATCTCAATTCTCTCTACATGAAAGCTATGAGCCGCTCAGAAAGCTAAAGCTAAATCTGGGACAAGATGACGTAGTCTGTTCAACTGAACTGCATTTACGCATCACAAAACTGATGTCTAATCTCATGGATTAAAGGATCAAAACACCACATGAATTTTGTGTTGTACAAACACGATTCAGAAGCGTTTTCTCTGCACAGCACCGAGAAGCAGCGAAGTGGACGAGCCATAGCCGAAGCTGTCCGTCTGACACCAGGTGCCTCATTAAAGCTGACACAGCATTCCCAGGTTGATCTTCATGAAATCTGACAATAGACTTACTCGTCTTTCTTCAGTTTCCATTTTCAGATTTGCACATAAGCCAGAAAAGAAAAAGAAAATCTCCCTAACCTGGTAGCATGTTGTTATTCTGAGCTGAAAAAATCAGCATGCTACAGGAGAGAATATATTTGTGTACAGTCAGAAGTAAAGCCCTGTGTAGATCTCGGATTATACACAACGTTCAGAATACATGGCATGTACATTGGATCTGGGTTAAATTAAATATAAAGCGTGTAGAATGTGAAATCATTCCAGCCATTAGCAGCATGGTCATGATATACAGGTCTGGAATAATGGTGAATTAATTAAAAGACAGGCACACACACACACACACACGTGTACACAGACGCACACAGGAGTACAATTATAAGCTTGCCAAAAGGTCTCTCTTTGAGTGAGACTGCAATTTAATTCTATAATGAATCAAGCTTTTATGGGAAACTGTAGAAATTTGCTCCAGCGTCACTGCGTCGCACTGGGTGTTACCGAGGACTTGATCTGAATATAAAATGAACCCTGATAATGCAAAGACACATCGGGAACATGGACACAAACCCCAGAGTAATCTAAGAACAGGATCAAATCAGGAACTCGGGCAGATGCAACAAAGCTCTGTGGACCTGATGTGGATATGTGATTAATCACACCCGGAGGGGTGTGTATATATTTATTCTATCCTAGGTCACTAGATATTAGCTATTTTGTGTTATGATTGACTAATCTACTTCAAGGATATCAGCTTAGTGTTACCCTAGAAAAAAAATGGAAATGTTTGTGACTCATACAAAGCTAAAGTATTTAATGATAAAAAACAACAAAATTTTTTTTTTAATCAAACTGTCTTTTCAGGAAACCAGAAGTGCCGTAATTCATTAGCTTCTGCTAGCAAACTGGAAGTAGAATTGAAGTATTTCATAGTAAGAATGTATTTCTTTTTTATTTTTAAAATTAAATTAGGTTCAAAATTTTCATTACCCCCCCACCAAACACGACTTTAATGGACTACAGGCCTTCAGCTAGGTCATGCTAACCACCCATAACCAATAGATGGTCATTTAATTATTTTTTATTATGCCTGTATTTAAATTGAAATGAAATAATAAAAATAATTAACAGCTGTTGATATCATGTGGAAACAATTGTCTGTCTGATATGGCAGATAGGCTCCTCAGAGTGATGCAGTAGGGTGCCACATATAAAATGTATGAAATGATCTAGCTATGAGATAACATTCAATTCGAGTTCATAGAATACTCATTTGGGGGGGGGGGGTTTGCACCCATTGAAAGGTCAACACACATACAACCATTGACATTCACACTCACACCTAGGGGCAATTTGGAACCGCTAATCAGCCTACTGTGCAGGTTTTTGGACTGTGGGAGGAAACAATTAAATATAATAAGTGCTATAAACCAGTAGCTAAAAATCATCCATAAGGCTGTTCTCACCCAGGTGCATAGAGACCCCCAGATTTATTTCTGCAATTCAATTCAAATCAGTCTTACTGTGTATAGTGCTTTTTACAATTGAAATTGACACAAAGCAGCTTTAAATAGTAAAATTAATATAAGGAGGAATCTAAGAATTTTTCTACAACCCCCTATACATCCCTAATGACAAGCCCACGGTGACAGTGGAAGGAAAAACTCCCTCAGGTGACACAAGGAAGAAACCTTGAGAGGAACCAGGCTCAAGAGGGAAACCTACCCTCATTTGGGTGAAACCATAGAATACGAACCATATAAGAGAAACTTTATTACAGTCCAACATGTAGTCCGGTTGGTTATACCACAACTGTAAGTCTTAGATAACTGCAACAAGAGAGTCTATAT
>JAOUQZ010045157.1:0-10693 GCA_028564935.1 Neosilurus hyrtlii | reverse complement strand
GGGAACTTGGTGGAATCGTGATGATCTTGAGGGAACTTGGTGGAATCGTGATGATCTTGAGGGAACTTGGTGGATTCATGATGTTAAAAATTTTGCCACGATTACGATATATTACGATTTGACACCAATAGTAATAGAACGTGGGAAGCGCGGTAAAGCGCAGTAGAGCTTAACAGACCTTGTTTTGCCATCGTAGCGAATCTTGATGAACTTGTAAACGTTAAACCTTGTAAAGGTAAAAGTTTCCTTTTCCTGGATGCAAGCTGCCTCCTTTTTATTCCCCGATCGTGCTCCAAGCATGCTCATAAATCGTGGATTGCTTAATTGTGGAGATCGTGGACATCGTGCCCCAGTGTAAACCCAGGGTAAGGGATATGGAAATATAGGCGTCATTAAGTCCATATAAGGAAATAAGAGCTGCTCCATATCTTACAAGCCTCCAGCATAAAATATGTTAGATATGTTTATATTGAGATTATGGAGATGCATTTAGCAATTCTGTTGCTGATGTGTTAATCAGTGCTTTATTTTCACTTTTCCGTGAGACGTTAGCGGTTGTGCTACGCCGTATCACAGCAGGATGTTGATAACGCGGTGACAATGGTGTTTAATTAAACAATCCTAAACATGAGGGATGATTGCCATAATCATTCTGTGTAATAAAAACTCAAAGAGCAAGAATTTCGTTTCTCAGTCTCCATAATTCCTGCTTTGTTCACATATTAATTAAAAATCCAATGTGGTGGAGACAGCAAACTTACAAGAACTTGATGTGGATATATTAAGTGGTCAGGGTACACCCTCAAGACCATCAGACCATCACAGGGTGGTGGCACAGTGGTTACCACATCTGCCTCACAACAAGAAGGTCCTGGGTTTGATTCCCAGGCTTGGGTGTTTCTGTGTGGAGTTTGCATGTTCTCCACATGGTTGTGTGGGTTTCCTCCATGTACTCTGGTTTCCTCCCACAGCCCAAAAACATGCACAGTAGGCTAATTGGCTGTTCAAAATCACCCCTAGGTGTGAGTGTGAGTGTGAATGGTTGTATGTGTGTTGGCCTGTGATGGTCTGGCGAGCTGTTCAGGGTGTACCTCGCCCTTACCCAGAGTCGGCTGAGATGGGCTCCAGCCTCCCCGCGATCCCCATTAGAGTTAAGTGACTTTGAAAATGAATAAATTAATATTACTGAATGCTTAGCTCCACCCATGGTCAGTCATATTGCACAAGTGTATGGAGAGAAGCCACTCACTGCATCAGTTAGGGTTAAAAATTTGAATTTGAATCCCTAAAGTAATGTTTTAATCAAAGGCTCTTCAGGTTGATCTTATTTACATCTAAATGGAGACTTTTTCACCCTGTACACTTAGAGGAATTTTTGTAAGGGAGGCTCTTCTGTGTCCTTCAGCATATGTAATGCAGCATGCGAAAAGCCGGCTAAGGACGCAGACTGTTTTAGACCAACCATTCTTTGAATTATTGTCGTTTAGTATTGACGCAAAAAGGTAAATAATCAATTGTACAACGTTCGTAAATGATAAAAACTCTGATAAAAACTTTACCAGGTTTAGAAGAAACATCGATCCATCACGATCCACAAAGTAAAGTAGAAACAGCTCAAATATTCATGAACTGAGAATTTCTTCTGCTGGAGCAATCACCAGAAGATCCAAAGTCTTACCCTCAAACAGATTCTCTGTCTGCATCCTTAGACGGCCTTTAATGTGCGGCGTCACGTATCAGATCACCGGCCGTGTGTACGTCAGTTCCTTCACCGTCTGCAGAAGAACCCATCCACAATCACCATGGTAACGAGATATTTACTCGCCATATTTGATCCCAAATGCAGAAATAAGCTCAGGAGCACATCTACAGTGCAGGTTAAAGCATTTAGAGGACAACCACATGCTTGCTAGCAGTTAAAAGCAGATCGATAAACACTCCCAGTCTAATCCGACACCATATTCGATGTGTGTGAAAAGGATACGAAGGTGATGGCATTGCTTTTCCCTTACATCATTTTTACAGAAGTTCAAAGGGCTCGCAGTTCTAACTAAAGCTCGGAGTTAAAGGAAATAAATAAATAAAACACACAGTCTTAATTTTCACCAAAAGCATAAAGACACTATAGCGAATAGAAGGGGATTTGCTGGAATTGAGTAGCACGAATTAATTTTGGCACTCCGGGCTTTGGTTTGGAGAATTTGATTATTCTGTCCTGTAAGAACGATATGCAGCTCTTAAGGTCCTCCTAAACTGAGGGTTATCATCCCCATCCAGTCCCTGAGTTAAGTACAGATGGAGATTTAAGAAAGATGAGGGATGGTTATGGCCTGTGGTTGAGAGAAAGGATTCATTAGGCATGTCAGAGGAAATTCTTCAAAGAGATTCACGGCCAAGGTCTTGTGCTCCCGGTTGCTGTCATTAAGGCAAGTACAGCTCAGGAGCTACTTCTGGCTTCTTCTTCATCTTCTTCTTCTTCATCTTTCATGTATCATGTCTGTTCCAGGCTTCATCTGCCACTGAGCACCAGGTTCTGGTCCTCGTGGCTGATTGCTTGAGGGTGGTATGTCTTCGCCTTCCCTCTGCACCCCACAGCACCTGGTCTTCTCAGGAGGTCTCTCATCCAAGTACTAACCAGGCCTGACCCTGCTTAGCTTCTGAGATCAGATGGTATTGGGTGTTATCAGGGTATTTTATGGGACGTTTCATGTTACCGGATTAAAGGAACAGTTAAAGGAACCCACAGAGTCCTGCCAACAAAGCTTTCTCTGTGAAGTTAAGGCTAGAACTAAGCACCATGGGATACGAGTTTACTAGCAGGCAGCCATGCGTGTAGTACATTATGTTCTTCAGCGTCTACCTACTCACCAAGTACACCAAGGGGCCATAGAGATGTGGTTTCAAAGAAGAATACCGGAAGTACCATGGATGGGCAAAGTATAAAATGAGATGGTGATGGAGAAGGTTGGGACAGCTAAGCTTTACAGGACAGATCCGAATTCTGGTCAATGTCCTACATAAGGAGAAACTGGAACACTTGGTTCTTACTGGGAAGACGAAGGCCCACACCCATGATCTTTTGGACGTCCTTGTTCACTGTGCGAAAGCCAAGTATTCACCTGCATCTCTATGACATGTACTGTTAGCTTGGTAATGGTGGAGGCTTGCCATCATTTGACTCCATGCAGAAACGCTGTATTTCAACACTGACTTGGATTTGTATGTCTTTGCCATGAGATGGAGCGGCATGGTGATGTACTGTAGCAGCAAGTTAGTCCTGGGTTTGACTCAGGGTGTTTCTGTGTGGTATTTGCCTGTTGGTACTCTGGTTTCCTCCTACAGTCCATAGACAAGCACCTGGCTGTTCCAAATTGCCCCCAGTTGTGCTTGTAAGTGTGAATAATTGTGAATGTTTTGGCCTTAGGATCGGTCAAGTGTTCAGGGTGTAGCCTGCCTTTGACCAGAGTGGGCTGAGATAGGCTCCAGCCTCCCTGTGACCCTAATGAATGAATGTTATAGGGTCTGTTGTTAAATGTTGGTCATGTTTTAATGAAAAAATAATGGAATTAAATCCTCGTAACTTCATTTTCATAAAATCTATCAATCCTGCCCTCAGGCTTAATGAAACGACTTCAGCTTGAGACAGAGATCATCACTGCCCCCCACCCCCAACCCCCCAAAAAACAGGACAACTACAATTTGTATAAAGGCCATGTACCTTCATGTTAGTGGATCAGATGAGAGTCTAGGGCGAGCTCTGTTTCCAGAATCATCAGAAGCCGAGAGGCTCTTGAGTATAAAAGCAGAGAATCCAACCCAATTTCACAGCACCATGACCCCATATTCCCCATTAATGTAGGCTCATAGCATATTCTACATGTTACGCCCGCTGTTAATTTATCCCCCTATCCAGTGAGTTCAGGCCTGACCGAGGAAATCAGCTTTCTCTCCCTTCCTCATAGAGGCGGAAAATTAACGGTCTAATTTCCGCTGAGCTCGTGGTAGGAAAAAAAAAAACAGCGCTCATGTTGACTTGCCGCTACAGATTGACAGTCAGCGCTTTTCTGCTACAGCATTAGCATAAGCCAAGAGAGGGAAATAGAGGATTCCTGCTAATACGGTGTGTGTGAATGCGAGCGGAATGGTATTATAATAGGCTAATAATAATAATAATTCTTATAATATTAGTAGTAGTAGCAGGTTCCGGGTGCAATCCCCGGGCTCAGGGTGTTTCTGTGTGGAGTTTGCATGTTCTCCCTGTGCTTGTGTGTCTTTCCTCAGGGTACTCTGGTTTCCTCCAACAGTCCAAAACATGCACATTGAGCTAACTGGCTATTCTAAATCGCCCCTAGGTGTGAGAGTGATTGTGAATACTTGTGTGTGTTAGCCCTGCGATGGCCTGGCGAGATGTTCACGGTGTACCCCACCTTCGCCCAGAGTCGGCTGAGATGGGCGCCAGCCTCCCCGTGACCCTAATTAGGATTAAGCGGCTTAAAAAATACATGAATGTATGAATGAATATAAGGCAGAAGAATGGTGTAGTGGTTAGCACGTTTGCCTCACAGCAGGAAAGCACTAGGTTCGAGTCCTGGGCTTGAAGAGGGTGTTTCTGTGTGGAGTTGGCATGTTCTCCTCATGCTTGCATGAGTTTCCTCAGGGTTCTCCACTTTACTCCCACAATCCAAAGATATGGGCTAATCGCCCCTAGGTGAGAGTGTGAGCGTGAATGGTTTTGTGTGTGTGTGTGTGTGTGTGTGTGTGTGTGTGGGTGTGTTGCCTTGCGATGGATTGGCGAGCTGTTCAGGGCCTTTGCTCAAGGACGGTTGAGATAGGCTCCAACCTCCCCAAACGGATGGATCTGATTATAGCCAAGAGAGAAAGAGTCTTGAGAGGAAATAGTTGAAATAAAGCGCTGATTATGAATAAAATGAAGTATTGCAGGGACGCTGTTGCATTTTGAAGTTGAGTTTTCTCCAAAGATTTGAATCTCTCTCTCCCTGATTTACATTTTGAGTATAAGCACTGATTTAAGAGTTTAGATTAGCAGTGACTTTAAGGGCTGTGACTTTTATTACATGTAAGAAAGTTGCGTGACTTTTATCAGGAATATGGCGCTCCAGGCTAAATTTTTGCAGCATTGCGCAAAAATCATTGAGCAAGGTGTACACGGCTGCAAAGTCTCCTGACAGGCCACACACAAGTGGATGCTTTCTTCATCCCAAACTGTATGCTTTAATTGCTTCGTACTGGTTTGCTTCTCGAGCTGTGTCGCTTTTCCTACCTGTGTTTGTTCACGCGTGCACGATGCGATGCAAAGTAACAGCAGCAGTAAAATACGCTACGCTAACAGGGAATGAAATTAGCCTAATGAAACTGTAAACACAGAAGCAAACAGAACCAATTAGGTTCTTGAGATATTGATGTTGGGAAGCCGAGCATGGGTCCTCAGAGCGTCGGATCACCGTACTGAATGAAGAGGACAGCGAGCACAAAATACATGCCGTCGGTACAAATTGAGACGTAATTTCTCGTTGGTGGGGTTGTAATACAGTTTGTAAAACATGCACACAGAAACATCCTCACCGTGCACAGGGTTCAAACCCAGGACCTTCTTGCTGTGTGACAGATGTGCTAACCACAACACCACCGTGCCACACTGCTTGCTGTTTCCTTATATGGAAATCGTATTCCGTTTGAACAGTACTTTGGTATAAGACCTATTACAGACCTGATGATCATTTGCAGTTTACAAACGCCATGAGAACGGCAAAGGAATGTTTTGCGTCACTGTTATCATATGTATGCAATGGATTGGCAAGCTGTGCAGGGTGTGCCCCACCTTCACCCGGACTCGGCTGAGATAGGCTCCCGCCTCACCGCCACCCGAGTAGGATTAAGCGGTTCAGAAAATGAATAAGTGCGATGCGGTGTTGCAATATCAACTCCACGTTTCCCGCAGCTCAGCTCAGACCCCGAAAAAGTGTGACGCACAGGATCCCGAGCCTGGTCAGCATTTTCCCTGCTTTAATATTCAATGCTTTTAGTTAACAGGTAACTTTTTGTTGAGTCAGATTTTATACATCTCAGCGATCGGGAGTGAAATTGGACAATTCTTCTGTTTTTACTTAAAATGATAAATAGCATGTTTGTCAGTCACTAGCTAGCTCCAGGGCTCCAAGGGCCTGTGCTAACCTAGATGACTAGCTTCAGGGCATAGAGCTAGCTTTTACTTTAAAAAAAGGAAGTGATGCCCTAAGGCGAATAATCCTGGGAACCTTTTATTCTTCATCCAAGCACACACACACACACACACACACACACACACACACACACAGCCTAACTAATGCTTATTTCCACAGCTGCTGCGGAGGAAAAATGGCTCGAGGTACAAGTAAAGTGAAAGTGATGACATGCTAAACACATCTCGCTTTCCTCTCACGCTGGATTTCATTCCACACTATTTGTTTTGTTTCTCAGTTTGTCTGTGAACAAGATCCCGACCACGCCCGTGCGTGGATTTCCACCAAATACTGTGGGAACACTACCCCACCTGAGTCCCAGATGTCCTTCAACTCTGGAATATCAAGGTCAACGGTCAAGGTCAGAGAACGAGAGAAATCTGGGAGATGCAGCGCTAATAACTCCAAAACGAGTGCTGCTAGACACGCTGTTACTACGGAACACTCACAAGAAACCAGATACGGACTTTCAAGTTACCTTTGACCTTGAGTGACCTTGAAAGGTCAAACCCCAAACATCTTGTGAATCCTTTAAGTGAGAAAGGATTCTATTTCACTGATTCCATTAGATCCACTTACTATAGAACATATCGTAAAACAAGCACATGGGTAATTAAAGCCAGAACCCATCTAGGGCCTGTTCATGCTGCGTAGCGAAGGCACCTTGTACTTTATGAGTGCCTCTCTAGTTTATTTTGCTCTCTTTAATTACACTTCCATCTGTTGCTGATGATGTTCATAACCAGAGCCATTTGGGTGAGCTAATTTGGATTATTATTTAAAATGAAGTCAGGGGTAATTAAATGTATCGTCTTGAAAAGTCACCTACAGCAACTCGCATGTTACCTCAGATTGCACTGCATTAAATAAATTAGAATACCTGTGAGGAGGTTAGATTTTTATATATTCTGTTAAAATAAATGCAATAAATAACCAGGTGTTCCAGTAAGCAAAAGAAAACTGTTGTTATTATTCATTCAAGAAGATTTACTCGTTTCTGATTGGTGGAAAGACATCAAATAATTTTTCGCTTCACTGCCATCGGATGAGTTCGATAATTATTGTACGATCGGCACACGGCAACGTTTCTCCTTATAGATATCATAGCTGCCCTGCGGCACACTGTGGCTCTGAGCTGTAAACCTCATTTTATTTTCTCAATATTTATGCTGTTGTAAGTATAGATATAGAGATAGATCACTCCAGTAGCATAAATATTAATAAAATGAAATGAAGTTTACAGCTCAGGGCCACAGTGCTTCAGACATGGCGAAAATGTCTCCCGCAGGGCATAACCCATCTATCTTATGCCTCTACTCTTCCCCCATACAAGACAAAATAGCTAAAGCTTTTCTATGTTTAAAAAAATGTCTAATTTTCAAAAATATAAAAAAGGTCCTTACCATGGAATACATTAATTTTATTATTGGTTCCTTTTTGTGTCTAGGATGAATCGTAATGGCACTAGCTGTATACCATGCTAACCGCATAGAGCTTATTGATGCTAGCCAGCTAGCCAGGAACATAGTAATGTGACGGTCTGTTATATTGTAAGGATAAGGACGCATTTAAGAAAAATGTGACTAACTGTGATTACTGTTAGCTAACGTTGCTATTGCATCAAACAAAGACATTATATCTTCTTTGAGCAGCTGTCTCAGGTTACCTTCCACCTTCCAAGTACCTAGCTCCACCTAGTGGTAAGGGTAATAATATGAATTCCACACTGTCTATTTAGAAAATATTTTGAATAAATAAAAATGTATTTTATACTTTGTTTATTGCGATTTTTGTAATAATTGGAAATATGCAATAAATCAAACTAAATTTTGAACTTTAGACTAGTAGCCTAGTCTCACTTTTTAAGGGTTCACTTGGCTTGAAGTTGTGACACAAAGACACGTCTGTTTCCTCTTACCTGCAGAGTGTGAATGAAGCCATGAAGAGGGCTGTTGTCATGTTCTACTATAATACCAGTCTGGAGTACACCTTTGATCCACTCGCTCTTCCTTTTCTGCCTTTCATCTCGTTCTGTGCCATCCTTCGAAAACATTTTACAGCATCTTAGTCATGGTACTGTTATCATACTGACATTTTTACCTTTGCGGTAGGGCTTTCTAGTCGGATCCACCTTTCTTTGCAGGAGTAAGACATTAATGTGTGAGTCATTTTGCAATTCTGTACTTTTTGACAGTTTGACTGATACAAAACCTCCTGTCTATTACCATCTACTGTACATGTATCCTGCTGAATGAACTGTGCTCCATACACAGCATGCTGCAATGCATTGTGTTCTGACTCTTTTCTATCTGATCCAGCATTAACACTTTCAGCAGTTTTTTGCATCGGTAGCTCTACTGTGGGATCAGAACAGAAGTACTCACCTTCGCTAGTCTTCCCACGTGCATCACTAAGCCTTGAGCATCCATGACATTCTCTCCAGGTTACTGGTTGTCCTTCCGAGGACCAACTTTGGTAAGTACTTACCACTACATACCACAAACCCTACACATCAACTGGAGATTTTGGATGTAAATAGACCCAGTTGTTTGGCCTCAAGACTACTATTACTATTATTATCTTCATCATCATCGTCATCATCATCATCATCATCATTGTTATTATTATTATTCTTATTCTTATTATAATTATTATTATAATTAATATTATTGCGATCATTATTATTATTATTGTGATCATTATCATTATCATTATTATTATTATTATTATTATTATTGTTATTATGATTATTATGATTATTATGATTATGATCATTATTATCATTATTATCATTATTATTATTGTTATTGTTATTATAATTAATAATATGATTATTATAATTATTATCGTGATCATTATTATTATTATTATTATTATTATATTTATTATTAATATTGTGATCATTATTATTGTGATAATAATAATAATAATAGCAATTATTATTATTATTATTATTAATTACTTTTCTTGTCTCTTATTATACTCTTCTTGTCTCACGACTGGCATGTTCCCATGTTCCTCCTCCTGTACACTTCATTTGATTCATTGTAGAATGGTGAATATTTTGAAGATGGTCTCTGAGGTCATAGCTGTTGTCCTAACTGTTTACAATGCTGTAGACTCACATGTCACATTCCTGCATTCAGAGTTGAGTTATGATTACATGGTTCAACAAACAAACTTTCTTTTATATCTTTGAATTTAATTTTATGTAGTAACAAATAAAATACAAAACTGTGTGTGTAGTATCCATTATTCCAACTCCTAAAGGGTTTTTTTTGGCCCATGTGTTGTTTGAAATAAATTTAAACTGTCAGAGTAAAAGCAAGTGATTTTTATTTTACTTTTTTTTTAATGGGGTGGGTTGTCCTGAGTGCTTCTCTTAGGAAAACGCTGACATGCACTTAGATGTTCTCTAAAGGAGAACATGTGAAAGCCTGTCAGTAAATAAAATACATTTCAGTTGGAAAATATGGCGTGAGAAAGCGAGTGTGAAGTCGAACTGCGATGGTGTGACGCTTAAAGGCACGGTGGTGCTATCTAAATTAAATCTGCTGTTTGCCATTCTAAATTCCTTCATACTCAGAATATCGCAGTTCATGATGAAGGCAACGGTACGTATATCCATGTTATTCACTCGGAGAACAGATGCGGGTGTCGGGCACAGTGCTTGTATTGGAAGGAGCCTATGACCACCACGTTCTCACGCTGTCCCTGTGGGCCTGGTAAATACCGCGCCACGTGCTGCACTCAAGATGCGAGTTTTCTTGTGTCCACATCAACGAGTCTGCATGTTTGTACTATGCAGGGCAACACACACACAGCCAGTCACACTCACACCTAGTGGTAATTTGTAACAGCCAATCAGCCTACCTTGCATGTCTTTGAACTGTGGGAGGAAACCAGCAAAAAATGGACTCGCTGTAAGCTCAAGCGAATGCTACCTGGTCTTTTTTTACCGTTCATTCAAGACTGATGTACAGAACAGTATTTAGAATAAGAACTTTTTTTGGGCTTTTTTGCAGACAGCAGGCATTTAGTGCTGGGTATGATGTCATGTCGATGTCTGCAGGACACTTCAGAATGAGCTGTGTTGACCAAACCAGAAGTGCTGCTCACGTTAGTATCCGGTATACTACGGTATCCGGGATTTGATGATAATAAGAATATATCTCATTTTCATGGTATTTGTAACAATTTTTTGTTTTTTTAAAAAAGTAATTTTATTGGACTACAGACCTACAATACTGGGACTACACTCCCTCTCGTCCAATATGACTAATAGCCTGCTCGGCTATCATATTCGATTCAAGGTCATAACACACACACACACACACACACACACACACACACACACACACACACACACACACACACATATATATATATATAAGATCTTGAGTCGATTTTCCGTAAAACAGTGCTCGATACGTCGGAGTAGAGCTAAATATATT
>JAOUQZ010045156.1:0-10694 GCA_028564935.1 Neosilurus hyrtlii | reverse complement strand
GAGTTTGTTTATTATTCTCACTTTAACAGGTGAAAATAAACAAGTGAGATGAAAAATCTTTGTTTTTCATTTAGTTGTATAATAATTCTGTACACTAATAGTCACCTAATAATAATGTACATATAGATATTCACTTAAAGACAAAACTTCACTTTTACTATTTAAATGTTCAGGTTTGAGGGTTTGTTAACATTTTGGATTCACCAAGAGCACCGAATAGTACAATAACAATTAATCCTCAAAAATACAACTTGCCTAATAATTGTGCACACAGTGTATGAGCGAGCTAACCCGCTAGCTGACATGCTAGAAAGTAGGTGTGGTTTCTTTGGGATCTGTTCAAAGATGAGTCTGTAATTGTGTTTGTAATGTTGTTCTGTTCTGTTGTTGTGTTAGTAGTAAAATCACACTCGAGAATAATTCAACCAAACTTCATATCTTCATCTAATCCGAGTAGTGTCTGTGTTTAAACTTCACCCTCATCTATATACTTATAATCCTGTGGGCAAGGGGGGGGCGCAGTGGTTTCTGGATTACTGATCCGAAGGTTGATGGTTCAAGCCCCAATCCTACCAACCTGCCACTCCTGGGTCCTTGAGTGAAGCCCTTAAGCCTCACCTTTTTTCAGTTGTCTGAAAAGAAATGATAAATAAAGGTGTCTGCCAAATTCTGTGAATCTTAGAC
The DNA here is from genome assembly GCA_028564935.1 of Neosilurus hyrtlii. Classification (NCBI taxonomy): domain Eukaryota; kingdom Metazoa; phylum Chordata; class Actinopteri; order Siluriformes; family Plotosidae; genus Neosilurus; species Neosilurus hyrtlii. Next base: position 10,010 of record JAOUQZ010045156.1, on the reverse strand, counting down.
CCGTGAAGCCTCTGGGTGACTTCAGGTGACTGGCCACTAGAGGGCTACACTGATCTACACTATTCATTTAAGCACCGATTTCTGACATCACCTGATTGTTGTGTCCTTGATGTTTGATGGTGGATTGTTACACATTGTGTCATTCTACTATCTCAAACTATTTGTTCCGTAACGTTCCAGAATGTGAAGTTCTCCGTTCTCACAGTCGTCGTATCACGTCATTCAAGATGATGTCCTTCAGTTGATGCACCTCAGATCTCTGCTCCAGCATCAAAGTATAGGATCAAAGTGAAAAGTATCCAGCAGAATCAGATCTAAGAAGGATCTTTCTAATGGAAGTGATGAGACAGCAATTTTTATTAAAAACAACTAGGTTTTAGCTGCACCTTCCTCATTTATTACTTCCACCAGAGGAAAGAGGTACTGAAATCACCAGTGTTTGTGAGCCCATCCCGCTGTGTTTGTTTCTGTTTCTCTACAAAATCCTGATCACGCCCGTACACAGATTTTCACCCAACTTGGTGCGGACACAACCTCAGTCTGAAAAGGTTTGGACACAAGGCGTGTATAACTTAATGAGTGCTGATAGACATTACTATGAGCACTAACAGGAAATCATATATGAACTTCCATTAGAGAATTACCTTTAACCTTGAGTGACCTTGAAAGTTTAAAGCTCAGCTACTTCTGAAAATGATTCAAATGGGGGTTTATTTGTTTGTTTGTTTGTTTTTTGCTAATTTGTTCACGTACACGTTCTATAGAACGCATCATAAGACGAGCACATGGGTAAATAAAACCAGTACCCATACAGGGAATATTTACTGCATTGGCCATGCAGTGGGGCGGAGCTACCTTACCCCTTCAGTTTATTTAATAAAGGTATGATGCAATAAAAGTAAAGTCTTATAAAGGTGAGAGTTTTGTTATTGAATTAAATATAAACTTTTTCACTGAGTTTGCTTTTTTGAATCGGTTCTTATCACTTTTTACACACACACACAAGTTAGCAGATTAGCCAGCAAGCTACAGCAGCTGTTTGTGACTCACTAGTAAACGTGGCTCTCGTTAGAGTTCTGTGTTATTTATAATGTGAGTGTTTGGGACACGGAGAACGTTCTGTATAGTTACTGAGACACGAATCATGACTGCTCGTTTAAAGGTGAAATAAATAAATAATGGCCACATCATCCAATTGTTTTTGGTTTTGTAAGAGAATTATTTACTTTTGAGATCAATAAGAAAATTGACAAACGCCCACAGAGGTATCGATCTGACCCAAAAAAACAGTGAGGAACAAAGTCGAGCTGGATTTCTAAAGCAAAGCAAAATATATATAAATGGATTTTAAAGCTTCATGTAACTGCAGCACTCTTATTAACCACAAAATATCTGAATAAAATATTTTACTACATTAAAGTTAGTTTGATATATTAAGTATTGAGAAAGATGTCATTTGATTTTATGTATCAAATAAAAATACTAAAATATTATTTTATTACTGTTTAATTTTGTTCTGTATTCAATCTTCAGCCTTCGGTTGGTTCCACACTGTTTGCTCCCTTCATCGAGTTCAGGTTCTCTGGTTCTAAGGTAATTCCACTGGTCTTTCTCCTCAGATGGACTGAGGTTCATCTTCTCGTGGTTTCTGTTGTGTTGTATATGTTTTACCTCAGAGCTTCGCTCATGAATTGGCTGAAGAGAACGCTGACCGTGAGAACTGGGATTTCCACCCGAGATGGAAACAGATGATCTTTTAACTGGATCCTCTTACATTTGAGGTGTGTGATCAGAAGAACTCATGGCTGTAGATTTAAGTGTAATTTGGTTCTCTGGTAGTAAAGAGAACAATTAGTTGGCCTGCACCTTCAGTGAAGAATCCTGAACTATACTGTTTACATTTTATATTATTCTTTAAATATTATGATGTATCAGTATGAAATGTTTAACAGTTATTCGAGACCACGATCGCATGTTTGGTTCCCTCACTTTTATTCCCTTCTATAAACACGTTAATAAATGCGTTTGTCTTGATATACGCAGGAGACGTGGACGGGGTTTGAGAGTTCCCACCAAAACATTAGAAGTAAGAGAAATCATATGGGAGCTCCGCTATTAGGAAGTGCCGAAATTAGGGTCACGGGGAGGCTGGCGCCCATCTCAGCCGGCTCTGGGTGAAGGTGGGGTACACCCTTAACAGCTCACAACTACGGGGGATTTCGAACAACCAATCAGTCTACAGTGGCTGTTTTTGGACTGTGAGATAAAACCGGAGTACCCAGAGGAAACCCATGCAAGCACAGGGAGAACACGCAACCTCCACACAGAAACACCCTCCATGAGCCCATGACTTTTATTATTGTTAAAAATAAAACTGTTCGGCTGTTCTTATGAACATGGTTCTAATCTGACTGTGTCCCAAACACCCACATGCCAAGTTCAACCTGTTTTAGACACATATGACTCATTTAAGCCACTGTTTCAGACAGAATCAGGGTTCCTATTTATTCCTTTACACACAGTCTCACACTTCGGAGGGAACGTCCTCACCTCCACACTTCAGAAATAAAACCTGAACACAATGTTTAGTGTTTCTCTAATAAACCCAAACTGTATCCTGATTCCACATCTCAGATCTCCCCTTACACCCTTTAATCCCAGTGTCGCACTCATCAGGCAGTCTTCCTATAGTCTCAGTTTGGGACCGGACCAGAACATTTTTAAAAATCCAGTGAAATAGTTTTAAAACGACTCGTTTGGTTTTAAGCTTGAATGATGAGGCTACGTGACTGTTCTCTGTTTACAAAGGAGTGTGTGTGTGTGTGTGTGTGTGTATATGTAATGTACATAATGTAAGAGATAATGTGTAAATATTTGACAAAAGGGAGCTCATAAATTCCACTTTCTATCTTTAGTGGGTTCTTAATTATTCCAGTTGGTAGAATTATAAGTGAGGAATAAAACCCTTGGGGTCGTGCTGTTAGAGGGAATAATCAGTGTCAGTGTGATGATGATGATGATGCCACTTCATCACAGTGTTTATTACTTATTTAATAATAATAATAATAATAATAACAACAACAATGTACACTATTATACAATTTTGTGCAAAAGTTTTCAACCCTTTTTGTTTTTATTGCCAGTTTTTGTCAGATGTTTTCTTTAAATTAATTTATTCTATATTAACAAGTTTTAGATTTCTAAATATTCATTTTCCATTTTATTTGTTTAAATAATAATAATAATAATTAATAACAATGATAATAACAATAATGATAATAATAACAATAAAAATAACAATAATGATAATAACAATGATAATAATAATAATAATAAATAATAATAATAACAATAATGATAATAAATAATAATAATAATAATAACAATAATGATAATAATAATAATAATAATTAATAATAATAATCCCATTCACTCTTAATGTCTTTCTGTTTTTTTATTATATGATGATTTATCTGGTTCTCTTTCAGTAACCCTGGATTAGATTAAATTGTATTCCAGACTGTGTGCTGTCTGTGTGCTGTCTGTGTGCTGTGTGCTGTCTGTGTGCTGTCTGTATGCTGTCTGTGTGCTGTCTGTGTGCTGTCTGTGTGCTGTATGGTAATTTTATTATAGGATCACTGTATAAACTGTCATGGACTTTGGTCAGAAACGGGATGTGGTAAAGTGCTAAATAAATAAAGTTTCTTGTCTTTCTCAAAGAGTTCTGTCTGGACCCTAAAGAGTTCCTCTTAAACCAGTCTTCACTAAAATACCAGAAGTTTATACTCTGATATCTGGGAGATGTAGAATCCATTCATGGAGCTGGCTAATGATGTAATACATGTAATAAATATGTAATAAGACATTAAGTAGGCTTTGTATTGCTGTAATGTTAATGACATTAATTAGTAACTAATTGTGAGAGTTTGATTGATTGATTTATTGTTGATTGTTTTAATCAGCGCAGAGAGATAAGGAGTGTTGAGAGTTAAACACCCACACGGGATGGGAGGAGAGAGAGAGAGAGAGAACAGAGAGAGAGAGAGAGAACAGAGAGAGAGAGAGAGAGAGAGAGAGAGAGAGATAAAGAACAGAGAGAGAGAGAGAGAGAACAGAGAGAGAGAGAGAGAGAGAGAGAGAACAGAGAGAGAGAGAACAGAGAGAGAGAGGAGAGAGAGAGCAGAAATGGCGGCGCGCGCTTGTCCCGCCGCGTCTCTCTCCCGGTGGAGGATGTTCGGGGTCCCGGCGGCGGTGCGTGTGCGGCTCCTGCGCGCGCTGCTGTGCGTGCTGCTGTGCGGTGACGGGGTTCGGGCCGGTCTGTACTCGGAGTCGGACCGTGTCGCCATCTTGACTCGTGATAATGTGGACGCGGTTCTGGTGAACTCCTCTTCCGCGGTGCTGCTCGAGTTTTACGCCTCCTGGTGCGGACACTGCGTCAACTTCTCACCCGTGTGGAAGGAGCTGGCGCTGGACGTGAAAGGTCGGGAACACACACACACTCACACACACGCACACAGACACTCACACACACTCACACACACACACACACACACACACACACTCACAGACACTCACACTCACACACACTCACACACACGCACACAGACACTCACACACACTCACAGACACTCACACTCACACACACACACGCACACAGACACTCACACACACACGCACACACACAAACTCACACACACTCACAGACACACACACACACGCACACAGACACTCACACACACTCACAGACACACACACACGCACACAGACACTCACACACACACACACACACACTCACAAACACACTCACACACACACATAAACACACACACACTCACACATGGACACACACTCACACATGGACACACTCACACATGGACACACACACTCACACATGGACACACACACACACACACATGGACACACACTCACACACACACACACTTACACACACACACACACTCACACACACACATATGGACACACACTCACACGTTTCCTCATTTATTCTCGTAATCCCCTTGTTAACCTGCACTCTTCCTTTCATTCTCTTTCTCTCTCACTCTCTCTCTTTCTCACTCTTTTCCTCTGTCTCTTTCTCCCCCTTTGTCTCTCTCTCTGTCATCCCCCCTCTCTCTTTCTTTCTCTCTCTCTCTTATACTTTTCTTCTTTCTTTTTCTGCCTCTCATCTCTTTCTTCTTCCTCTTTCTTCCATTTGACGGTTCTGTTTTCCTTTTAATTCCTTTCTTCCTCTGTTGTTGTTTTTATACATTCATTATTCTTTCCCTCTTCTTCATTCTGACTTTCTCACTCATTTCACTCTTTCCTTGTATTTATTTATTTATCCTTCCCTCTTGTCTTTCTTTTACCCTGCAATAATTTTCTCTTTATTTCTTCTGTTTCATTTTGCTTCTTGTCCTTTCTTCTCCTTCTTTTTATTTTCTGTTCATTTTCCCTTATTGATTTCTCCTTCGTCATCTTTCTCACTTTATTCCTGGTTTTCCTTTGTTATTTTTATTCCTTCACTCATCCTTAACCTCCTGTCTGTCTTCTCTCTCTGTCTCTCTCTCTCTCTCTCTCTCTCTCTCTCTCTGTGTCTCTTTCTCTCTCTCCCTCCCTCTCTCTTCCTCTCTCTCCCCCCTCTCTCTTCCTCTCTCTCTCTCTTGCTCTCTCTCCCTCTCTCTCTCTCACTCCCCCTCTCTCCCCCTCTCTCCCTCTCTCTCACTATCTCTCTCCCTCCCTCTCTCTGTCTCCTCTCTCTCGCTGTCTCTCTCTCCCTCCCCCCCCTCTCTCCCTCTGTCACTGTCTCCTCTTTCTCACTCTCTCTGTCTCTCTCTCTCTCTCACACACACACACACACACACTATCTCTCTCTCCCTCTCTCACTGTCTCTCTTTGTCTCCTCTCTCTTGCTGTCTCTCTCTCTCTCTCACACACACACACACACACACACACACACACACACACTATCTCTCTCTCCCTCTCTCACTGTCTCTTTCTCTCTGTCTCCTCTCTCTCGCTGTCTCTCTCGATGTCTCTCTCTCTCTCTCACACACATACACACACACACTATCTCTCTCCCTCTCTCACTGTCTCTTTCTCTCTCTCCCCCTCTCTCCCTCTCTCTCCCTCCCTCTCTCTGTCTCCTCTCTTTCGCTGTCTCTCCCCCCCTCCCTCTCTCACTGTCTCCTCTTTCTCTCTCTCTCTCTCTCTCACACACACACACACACACACTATCTCTCTCTCCCTCTCTCACTGTCTCTCTCTGTCTCCTCTCTCTCACTGTCTCTCTCAATGTCTCTCTCTCTCTCTCTCTCACACACACACACATACACACACTATCTCTCTCTCCCTCTCTCACTGTCTCTTTCTCTCTGTCTCCTCTCTCTCGATGTCTCTCTCTCTCTCTCTCTCTCTCTCTTTCACTCACACACACACTATCTCTCTCTCCCTCTCTCACTGTCTCTTTCTCTCTGTCTCCTCTCTCTCGCTGTCTCTCTCGATGTCTCTCTCTCTCTCTCGCTGTCTCTCTCGATGTCTCTCTCTCTTTCTCACTGTCTCTCTAATCACATTCCTGTCTTATTTTACTTTCTCCACTCTATTTCTTCTCTCTGTTTTCCTCTTTCTTTCTCCACTTCTACTTTATTTCTTGTTTTCCTTTGATCTGTTTCCTTTCCTCTCTCTTTATTGTTTTTCTTGCCTTGCAATCTCCTCCTCTCCCTCTCTGTTCTCTTGTTGTTGTACAGAGTGGAAGTTGGCGGTGAGTTTGGCGGTGATCGATTGTGCTGAGAACACAGAGGTGTGCAGGAGGTTCAGCATCACCGGGTATCCAACTCTGAGGGTACGACAGATTTACACGTCACACATAACTGTGTGTGTGTGTGTGTGTGTGTGTGTCTTTGTTTGTCCTGCTTTGTTATGCAGAATCCCCGAGTGTTATTATGGCTCGATGGTGCCCGAGGCATGATGTTTTCACACTGTCTGTGTGTGCACGTGTCCATTCGAACATACTTGTGGGAACTCTATCTTCTGAATCCTTCAACAAATCTGAAACAAACTTCCATCAGTAACTCGCTACTAAATACCCATCAACTGGTACAGGTTTTAAGGACATAGGTCAAAGGTCAGGTCACAGTTCAAGCACACAGTGAGAAGGTTTACGGCAGAGGCATATAAAGCAACATATTGCATCAAGTACTTCTGCATTTCATTTTATTTTGTATTAGTTTTGTGTTACTTTTAGTGTCTCTGTGTGACTCCTCTCTCTTCACCATGATGTGATGTGTGTGTGTGTGTGTGTGTGTGTGTGTGTGTGTGTGTGTGTGTGTGTGTGTGTGTGTGTGTGTGTTCACTGGAGCCTGGCCATATTTAATCTGTTACAACCGATGAAACCGAGTCAGAACACAGTGTGTTACAGCTCACTGAGTACAGAGCTCACAAAGCCCTCATCGTCTGCTGGCTTCTATGCTAAATGGTCGGGCCATTGTGAGGCGGTTAGCGATGGAGCTGCCGTGCTTCTGGACAGTGGATCAGTGGTGCATCAGAAACCGCTAGTCTGGGCATCATGGAACATTTCACGGAGGTGGTGATCCACTTCTGGAGTAGGAATTGTAACTGGATATGACAAAGCTTGAGGCATCTCTGAAGGCATTGCTCATTTAGTGATCAGGGTGTGCCAGGAAATTTCAGGGTCAAGAAGGTGTCAGGGGGTTTGTTTCTTCTGGTAAAATCCTCACTTGAATATGAGGATCTGAACAGTCACCACACCCAAAAAACACACAACGGACTCTCGTTACAGTGAGTCTGCACATCGTCTCACTTCCTGTTACAGTCTATCTTCAACTCCATCATTTCTTCATCTGTCACAGAAATATTACATTCTAAATCTAATAACATCTACAGGGAGAGCTATTTACATAAAATCTCTCTCTCTCTCTCTCTCTCTCTCTCACACACACTCTCTCTCTCTCTCTCTCACACACACACTCTCTTACAAACTCACATTCTCTCTCACACACATACTCTCTTACAAACTCTCACATTCTCTCTCACACACACACTCTCATACAAACTCTCACATTCTCTCTCACACACACATACTCTTTCAAACTCTCACATTCTCTTTCACACACATACTCTCTTACAAACTCTCACATTCTCTCTCACACACACACACATTCTCTCTTAAACTCTCTCATTCTCTTTCACACACACATACTCTCTCTTAAACTCTCACATTCTTTCTCACACACACATACTCTCTCTCAAACTCTCACATTCTCTCTCACACACACATACTCTCTCTCAAACTCTCACATTCTCTCTCACACAAACATACTCTCTCTCAAACTCTCACATTCTCTCTCACACACACACACACACACACACACACACACACTCTCTCTCTCTCTCTTAAACTCTCACATTCTCTCTCACACACACATACTCTCTCTCAAACTCTCACATTCCATCTCTTACACACACACTCTCTCTTAAACTCTCACATTCTCTCTCTCACACACACACACATACTCTCTTACAAACTCTCACATTCTCTCTCTCTCTCTCTCTCTCACAGTTTTTCCCAGCATTCTCCACTGATGATTTTCAAGGTGAAGATATCAGAGGTATGAAACATATATTTCTTTATATCAAATATTTACAGACAGAATGTTAAATGAACATTTTTAAATACTGATGTGTGTGTGTGTGTGTGTGTGTGTGTGTGTGTGTGTGTGTGTGTGTGTGTGTGTGTGTTTACAGGCTTCCCCCGTCATGTCACAGGTCTCCGTCATCTCATTATTGATAAACTTGAGTCTCATAAAGACCCGGGACCGCCGGCGTGTCCTCCACTGGAGAAAACCAGGTCAGAACATTTAAACTCCATCTGTTCAGAATGAAAGTGTTAGAGATTCTCTATCAACACCATTTCCTCTGACCAATCAGAGTCCAGCGTACTGTTTCACTAATGTCAGCAGTGTTTTCTTTATGAATCCTCTGATCCTCTCAGGGTGGTAAATTCTCCTCAGTGTTAGGTCATAGTGTGTGATATGAGCCGCAGGAGACGTGCGATAACACACAGCGACGGAAGACTTTTAAAGAGAAGGGAACCGATTCATCAGGATTTCTGCGACGTGGGAACCTGGCGCTCAGGAATGTCTCAGATCTCAGCAGGACGACAGTTTGCTCAGGAGTAACTGATAAATCATCATGGCGATGTTAGTGGAGATATAAATCATCTCTGAAGCAGCTGAGTGTCAGAGTGGGTATGAACGAAGTCTCCCGTCAGGCCTTGGAACTGTTAGTGCTCCTCAAACCACTGACAGTTCAAGGGGCGGAGCTTTGTGCACATGGGAGGGAATGACAGGAGGCTTAGTGGCACGTCCGCCTCACAGTAAGAAGGTTCTGGGTTCGAGTCGTGAGCTCAGCGAGGGTGTTCCTGTGTGGAGATTGCATGTTCTACCTGTGCTTGTGTGGGTTTCATCTTGGTACTCCAGTTTCTTCCCAAAGACAAGAACTGTTCAGGGTGTACTCCGCTTTGTGCCAGAGACGGCTGAGATAGGGTAAAGCGGTTCGGCAAATGAATGAATGAAGACCTTCACTAAGCCATAACCGCTAAGCAGCACCTCCTGCTGGGCCTGCAGTGACACCACACTCCTCAAAATGTAAATCACCACCAGTCTGGATCAGATCCGGATGAAACTTGGTGTAACATCAAAGCTTCTGATTCTGAATATACAGCGCGAATTTTATTCGAATCTGATTTGTTTCGACAGAGATCTGATTTCTTATAAGTTCCATTGCTAAAAACTGGGGACAGGAAGTTACTAACACTCATAAATAAACACATCCTGATTAAAACAGTCGCCTTGATGGAGTTCATTACAAATATATAATAAAATGATGATTATGATTTACTTTGTGAGATGTGTGATATAATAATGAACTGTGTGTGTGTGTGTGTGTGTGTGTGTGTGTGTGTGTGTGTGTGTGTGTGTGTGTGTGTGTGTGTG
>JAOUQZ010045155.1:0-27593 GCA_028564935.1 Neosilurus hyrtlii | reverse complement strand
CTCTGTGTTTTGCTGAGGTACACATGCTATGCCGTGGATGTTGGTGATCCTGATCCTCCTGATCCTTCTGCTCTGTGGTCTGTCCTGGTGTGCTGATGCTGGCTGGAGTTCTCATCATCTTGGAAGCCCATCGCTCCTGCTGATTTTTCGCTGCTGGTGATATAGACTCTCTTGCTGCAATTACTTAGGACTTACAGTTGGTGATAACCAACTGGACTACATGTTGGACTGTAATAAAAATTTTATTATATGGTTTGTATTTTATGGCTTCACCCAAATGAGGATGGGTTCCCTCCTGAGCCTGGTTCCTCTCAAGGTTTCTCCTCGTGTCAACAGAGGGAGTTTTTCCTTGCCACTGATGCCGCGAACTTGCTCATTAGGGATGTGTAGGGGGTTGTAGAAAAAAAATTTTAGATTCCTCCCTAATTTAATTTTACTATATAAAGCTGCTTTTTGACGATGTCAATTGTACAAAGCGCTATACAAATAAAACTGACTTGACTTGACTTAAAATGGTCCTACATATCCCACCATAGTGTGCCAACTTCCATGATGTCTTCAGTCCGGATATAGCTACAGGGCTACCACCTCATCACCCATGGGATTGTGTGATAGAACTGATCCCTAGGGCAGCAGTGCCAAAGAACAGGATTTACCCACTACCTCTATCCAAATGGAAAGCCATGGAGGAGTACATGGAGGAGGCTCTACACTAGGGCTATATTCTCCTGCTGCCTCCAGCTTCTTTTTGTCTCCAAGAAGGATGGAGGAGTCCACCCCTCTATCGATTACCCAACCCTCAATAACAATACTATCAAATTTCGCTATCCATTACCTCTTGTGCCTGCAGCCCTGGAACAACTATGTGGGGCCACTGTATTTATGAAACTTTATTTCCCCGTATGGGCTTGCTAATGCTCAGTCCGTGTTCCAAGGATTCATGAACAAGGTGTTCAATTGGATTGCTTTGTCATTGTCTACATTGATGACATCCTTATTTATTCCTCAGACCATCTGACCCATGTGCACCATGTGACACTGGTACTCCCATACCTCCGCCAATTTTGTTAAAGTTGAAAAATGCTCATTCGATCAGACAACTGTATCCTTCTTGGGCTATGTGGTGAACCCCCAGGAAGTGTGGATAGGGAAGGGGAAAGTAAGGGCCATTAAGGACTTGCCTGAACCAGAGACCTTGAAAGCCCTACAGAAATTCTTAGGTTTTGCCAACTTCTAAGGAAGGTTTATTCAGCACTTAAGTAAGCTGACTGCCTCTTTACCAGACTCCTTCATGACAGACCTGTGAGATCCCATCAGAGGTTTTAGAGTCATGCCTGTCTCATGTTCTGTTCTGGCTCTTTCCTCTTTCAGGTCACCTGACTTCCTCCGGCATGGCCGGCCCCACCCTAACCATCCCCACTTGTTTCCCATCACCGCCCCAGGATAAAACTCAATGTTTCTTCCTGTCCCGTTGCCAGATCGTCTTGTGCTGTCATAGAGAAAAGCACTTCTCACAGTTCGCCTCACGATCCAGCCGACTGCTCATAGACTATTCATTTATAGACTCAGTTTCTTTGAGTCCTAAAATAAGGGGATCCCTGTTTTGCAACCTATCTGGTCATGTCTGTCCTGCCTTTGGGTCTGTCAGCTCCTGATACCAGCATTACATTACGATCTGGCCAGTCATGGACCCAGCGGACAGAGGTCTGATCAGCCAAGCTCTGAGATTACAGGAACAACAGATCAAGGCCCACGACAGCCAGCAAAACACCATAGCCACCGGGGTTTACAACGGGACGTGTGGGCACAGTTGAGCTTGCAGCTGCGCCAGATCACTGCTAACCTGGAGCGACTGGTTTCACCCCCGCCAATCACGCCAGCGACCCCACTGCCAGCCACCGCCCTGCCTCCCATAACTCCCCCACCTTGTCCTATTCTCCTAGCCCCGTCAGAAAAGTATTCGGGGGAATCTGGGAAGTGCCACTCCTTCTTAGTCCAGTGTGAGCTTCACTTCCAGAACAATCCAGCTGCCTTTGTCTCTGAACAAGGCCAAGTGGCGTTTATGATTTCCCAAATTTTGGGAAGAGTGGCATGGGCTACGGCAGAATGGGCTCGAGGCGCAGCGATTTGCCAACAGAGCCAAGTATTCAAAGAAACACTCACCCGCATGTTTGATCACTCCTCTCTGGCTCACAAAGCGTCCAGAGCCTTGTTTGGGCTGCGACAAGGCTCCCGGAGGGTCACTGCATACGATATTAAGTTTTGCACGCTGTCCGCTGACAGCGGATGGAATTCCCCGGCCATCAAAGACACCTTCATCAGCGGGCTGAGCGAGGAGATCAAGGACCACTTAGCCCCACACAAGACTCCTGCCAAGTTCGAGGACTTGGTTGACCTGGCGATTCAGGTCGACAATCAGCTACAGGAGAGAGAGGCGGAATGCCGCCGAGCCGCTGGAGGGACCTATGTGCGCCAGGAGTTCATGGGTCTCTGCTGTCCTCCGCCAGTCGTGAACCGAGCACCCCCTCCCGTTCAGGAAGAGCCAATGCAGTTGGCCCGAGCCAAGTTAGACCTGGAGGAATGCCAATGCCACCCGAAGGAGGGTGCATGCTACTACCAACGCCCCCACCATCTTGAAGGGCTTCATTAACAAGGTGCTACGTGAGTACCTCAGTGACTTTGTTTTCATGTATTTAGATGACATACTCATTTTTTCTCCAGATCTTGCCACCCACCGATGCCATGCCCCACAAGTCCTGAGTCGCTTGTGGAAGAACAAGCTGTTCGTGAAGGCGGAGAAGTGTGTAATGTTCCACGCCTTCTTGGTCTCATTCCTGGGGTTCATCATGTCCCTAGAGAAAATGGACCCCGAGAAGGTTGGTGCTGTGTCTAACTGGCCACCCCTCACGTCATGCAAGAAGGTACAGCAGTTCCTCGAGTTCCTTGAGTTTGCCAATTTTTACCGAAGGTTCATCCGTAATTTCAGTTCTGCGGCTGCGCCACTACATGCACTAACCTCTCCCAGAGTCACCTTCCAGTGGAGTCCAGAGGCTGAGGAAGCATTCCAGAAGCTAAAGAAGCTGTTCACCACGGCACCAGTGCTGAAGATACCTGACCCCAAGCACCAGTTCATCGTGGAAGTGAATGCATCCAATGTTGGGGTAGAGGCAGTTCTGTTCCAGAGGTCCCCCAAAGATGACCGGATCCACCCCTGTGTGTTCCTATCCCGCAAGTTGTCCTCAGCGGAGAGCCCTTCCTGGTGTGGACGGACCACAAGAACCTGGAGTACCTCAGGTCAACCAAAAAACTAATCTCTTTGGGCCAGATGGGCACTCTTCTTCAGCTGTTTCCAGTTTACGAAAAAATGTAGTTCTAATGTAAACACATCCATCTTTGTTGCTTCAACATTAATTCCACCATTTATTTTTATTTGCTAAAATCTTAGCAACTGGGATGAATTGGGAAAATTTATTTAAAATTTATTTATTTATTTATTTAAAAACTACAATTAATTTAGACACACAAACTACATACATTTATGTATACAATTATGCACAAACCAGATTTTGACTGCCTGGGCCCTGCTAGAACACATCTTATGCTACTTTGGCTTACCGGAAGATTACTACAACCGACATCCTAAAGCATTTCAAACTTTATCAGACATTAGCTCCAACTGATGCAGATAAATTTCTGGCTTACTAAAAAACACCTTCCAAATCTTGATTGGCTCCCTCTAAAAGTGTCCTTAATAGAGTACACAGTAATAGCTTCAACTGCAGCCCTAGTGCACTACTTATATATCAGGTGCTTCTATTAGAATCTGCCCAATTCATTATAGTATTGCAAACCATCTCAGAAACAATATTGGAAAGTCACAGAAAATAGAGAGTAAAGTGAGTTTGATGTTAAATTTGATGTTATGTAATTATATTGTTTATCATAAAATATTGCAAAACATATGTATAAAAAAACTTAAATACTTCACAATAACACAAAACTTATAAAAAGCCTCCAAAACTAACTGGAAATATCCCATACCTGCACATAGCATTAGCACAAATGGATATTGTGTAAACATTGTTTTGGGTGTTACAATTAAACACAGCACAAACATATAGAACCGCACAACTGCGGAATGTAAAATAAATAAGAGGAGAAAATGAACCTAAACTTCCAACAGCTTCACGTTTAATCACGGTTAGCACAGACTGGGTTACTGTCACCAAATGAGACAGACAGACATGTTAACTTATTATTGACTCACATTAACATGGGGTCTAGTCGTGCTTTTGGGAGAGGGAATATAATTATACATTATTCACCTTTTCCTAGTGAAGTGATAGCTCAGGTAGTTTGGAGGCGTGTTGTTCCATTAAAGACTTTTACCATGCATTATTAGGTTTGAAACCTGCCACACTTATTTAAATTGTATTTTAGTTTCTAAATTAGAATTAGGTTTAGTTTTGACGAATCTGCAAAAGTAAGGTAAATGTCGGCAGAAATAGTAATATATAGGTGAGAATAGATCACACAAGGGCTTATTTTGCATCACATTTTGTAATGCCATACCAGACATTTTGGATCATGAAGCAGGTGAGACAACCCGATTGGAAGAAGCATCCAACCAAATGCTCAGTCCAAGGATGGGTCTTGGCTCTCCCCTTTGTACCAAAATTTGGGAGTCAACTTAGTCAAAAATTAACATTTCCTAGAAGAAAATTAGGTGCCATAGCACGTGCCTTGGGCAACATGACCTCAGTTTCGAGCTGTGTCCTATGTTGCTCTTGGGTCTGCGGGCAGTGGAAAGATTTTCCACTGCTCTCCTCTGGTCTTCTTCCCTAGATATCTTCCAGTGAGACAAAGATCTTCTATCTCGCCCTTCCAGATGAGGTGACCAAGGAATTTCCATCGTCTCTCATGAATCATATTAATGATTTTACATATAATGTTAGTGCATTGAATTACAGACTCATTGTTATTGTGATCAGTCCATGGAACCACATTTTTGCAGCTTGAGGAGTCCTGTTTTTTGGCATTTAGAGTCTAGCTTTCACTTCCATACAGTAGTAGAATGGACCACACAAAACATTGGAAAAGATGGCATTGCAACCGTATATCAGTTTGAGATCTGTAAGAATGTTCTTAAGTCTACTGAAGTCATCTGAAGTAAGATAATTTTAAAATAGTTTTTTTATTTAATTTTATTTTTAGATTTTTAATGGAGACACTTGAGTGACTAATAAGTGACCTTCATCTTCCAAGACAGGTTATTGTGCCCCAGCATAGGGTGAAGGACACTTCCCTTATTGCTTGCAGTTGTCAGGCCCCGCTCTTTGGTAGTGAGTTTGAGGTATGCATATTGGCCCTCATTAGTCAGTCCTGCAGTAGGTTAAATTATCAACCCATTCAGGATGTTTCTCGCCTCTTGCCCGAAGTCAAAGGGGATTGGCTCCAGTGCCACAATGACCCTGACAGATAAGAGGTAATGACACTGGATGGATTTATTAATGGTTCTTATTAACAATTTGCCAAAATGGTTGCACATACAGTGGTTTGCAAAAGTATTCATACCCCTTGAACTTTTCCACATTTTGTTACATTACAAACACTAATGTAAATGTATTTTATTGGGTTTCATGTGATAGACCAACACTAAGGGATGCAAATGATTGCATGGTTTTTAAAAATAAAAATCTGAAAAGTGCGACATGCATTTGTTTTCGGCCCTCTTATTAAAATCCAGTGCAGCCAATTGCCTCCAGAAGTCACCTAATTAATAAATAGAGTTTACCTGTGCGTAATCTAATATCATTATAAATATAGCTGCTCTGTGAAGGTTTGGTTTGTTAAAGAACATTAATTAAAAAAAAAAAAACTGGGCATCATGAAGCCCAAGGAACGTACCAGACATATCAGGGATAAAGTTGTGCAGGGTTAAGTTATAACAAATATCCCAAGCTTTGAATATCTCACAGATCACTGTTCAATCCATCATCCAAAAATAGAAAGAGTATGGCACAACTGCAAACCTACCAAGATGTGGCCTTCCACCTAAACTTCACAGACTGGGCAATGACAGCGAAGAGCTGCTCAGAGATCCTCCATGGTAACTCTGGAGGAGCAAACATGTAAAAGAAGGTGCTCTGCTTAGGTGAGACCAAAAGTTAACTTTTGGCCTAAATGCAAAATGGTGCGCCGGAAAATTAACACCAACCCCTGCGAGAAGGAGATCCGAGAGTTTATCTTAGAAACTGTATTAGAAGCCTTTTGTAGAATGTCTCTCAAATCTAAAGATATTCTTATCCTTTCAAGATTTTGGAGTAACTGCCTTTTCTCTTCCCTGTATTTCTGACAGGGTAATATCACATGCGCTATTGTTTCCTCTTGCCCACATAAATCAGTGACCTGGATTATGTTTCTTTATTTTATGTTGTGTGCTGCTCAATCCAGTGTGTCCAAATCTAATCCTTGATCTAACTGTCTCTTAATACCTGTTCATTCCTGCCCACCTCATTTCTCCCACTTTTCTCTGTATTCTATAAGACCATCATCTCTTCCTTTCTTCCTCCCATTGTTTTCTGTTTATTAATGCTTTATTGTTTTGTCCTGGTAAATTTCACTGTTAAGTCAATATGGATATTTTTACCGCATCCTTAGCATCCTTACCTGTTAAAAGTTGCTATTTTCAGCATTTTTTAATTTTATTTGGTGTGCGTGAAGGCAGCTAAGAGTTCATGATTCTTGCTTTCAAGATGCTGTGCACTTGTAAGTTGACTGTTCTATGACTATAAAAAGTAGGTAAGCTGACATTGTGTTAGTTAACAGCATGATTAGCTTGCCAAAGATTTTGATAAATTTGAGTTACTTGGCTTTAGTTTCACTGGGTGGGGGTAAAGGAAACAGGAAAATGTCCAGAATTCTGAAAAATCTGGACATAAATTTAATGCATTTAAAAAAAAAAAAAATATGTCTATGCAGCTGATCATTCAATTACTATTTACAGACTCCCAGGGCCATGGGGGAGAGGCAGGTTAGTTGATACACCTTTTGTTTGCTGGGCTGAAAATGAAATACTATTCTGGGAAGAGTCTGTAAATATATAAAACAAAACAATAAATAAATAAATAAAAATAAAAAAGAAGGTATCTGGTACATCAGTGAAACATTAAAGGCATTTTGGGTCAATAAATTTGGTGTGGTGATCTTTTGACAAAAACTTTGTCAAATGTACTGTTTCAACTACCCTTACTGGGTGGGAAAGTTAATACACCAGGTAGGATACTTTTTGCTTAATTGTACTCGGAAGAAGAAAATACATATATAATAATGAAATGCTTTCATCTGTAGCTTAGTAGTATTTATAACATATATATTTCTACTCATTTGTAAACAATAAACATGAATAAAATTAATTTGTTTTTCTTTGGCAAAATTGAGGCATTTTTTGCAAAAGAAAAGTAAAGATACTGATTTAATTTTACAAAAGTTAGTGTTAGTGTTAAAAGTTTACAACAAAAACAAAAGTTCTTCTCCAAAAGAAATTCTGTTTTATAAAAAAACTTGAACAATCACTTAGTAGTTACCTTTAAGTATAATTTATATACTGAAAATTATATTTGTGCTATGTGTGAAATAGGGACTAATACCATGTTTATTAAATTAATATAGCATTTTTTCAATCAATACAAAATGATATGGTCTTTCATCTAAACTGTTAAATCACATGACACTTTAAAGCTTTAGGTCAATGTTAGATACAATTAAATTATTTTAAAAGAGGAATTAAGGCCTACAAAAAAACATACAGAAGCAAAATAGATTGGAAAGGTTACTTGATACATGTATCAACAAACCCAACCCTCATTGTATTAACTAGCCCACACCCCACTATTTTGAAAAAAAAAAAAACACAATGCAAACCTGCTTTTACCTGTCAAAAAGGCACAGTCTAAAAACGAATTTCTATGAGCATTAATAAAGAAAGGAAACCTTCTGGGAAACCTTTATACTATTATCATAATAAAGGCACAAACCTTTCTTTTCTGTTTTTACTCTGAGGTGTCAGAATCACTCTCTTCTGCAACTTGCATGCTTCTCTTGGCCCAAACCTCTTGACCTACTTGCAGAAACTAAGCAATTTATTCAGTGAACGATACATGGCAGCATTGTTCTGCATTGTTCTATTCTGAGAACTGTGAGATGGTGTGTATCTATCCCCCTATGGTATTTACGTACCATGGTACATACATTGACGAGGGCTGCTAGCAACATACTTCTCAAATCTAATAGAAAATAACAAAAATCATCCAAGAAACTTATTTAATATTGTTGCGGAATTAACTAGGAATGGGACCTTTAATAAAATGTCCAGACCATCAACTTATAGCAGTGGGGATTTTTTGAACCATTTTAATGGTAAAATTGAAGATATCAGGCAAAAAAATTATTTCCTAAACTTAGTAAGATATGTCAGTAACTAAATCGGCTAATAACTCATCAGATCAGCAAATAGTGTTTAGCACCCTTCAAGAGACTGAACTGAACCAATCACGGTGGGGTATATGGCTCTCGGGGGCAGGACATTGGCTGGATTTGATGCAAGCAGAGAAACATTTCTCAATGAGTGAAAGTTACAGCAGCGTTGCCATGGAGAGTTTTCTTCCATGCCTGGCTGGCTGCCTCATTTCTATTGGGCACACACGGACATTCATCCCACTGTGCTGCGTTCACAACACTTCAAAAAAAGTGTTTTTAAGTTGCTGCCCAGCGCAACATTATACATATAAATAAATATATATATATTTATACACACAGGTCAATGGCATGTGAGGTCTCTCTCTCTCACTCTCTCTCTCTCTCTGACAAAATAAATCAAAGTGATGCGCACGTGGCAGGATAAAAGAAAAGTAAGAACTCAATGCAGCTGAATGCAGAGTCTGCAGTCACATAGCGACACCTATCCATCAGCAATAACAGTCCCCGATAACCCGGACCGATTATAGGGTCGCGCCGATATCTGTGGGTCATTGTTTATTAATTGCATCGCGCTATTTGCATCGCCTCATTCAGTGAACATTACATATATTTCTATATGATGTAAAAAGGAGTCAAAACAAATGACATCAACAGCAGCATGGTGTCATTTCTGCTTCCTTTTCCTGTAACAACAGCACGGCGGATAACAGTCCGTGAGCAGTCACCTTTTTCGTGTTCAGTATCAAGGTACTTTCTATCATCTACAAATGCCATGTTGTTCATGTCATCATGAACGACATAAACATCGCGCGTAAAAACTAAAGAGACTGCTACCGGGCTTTTATCCGCCGACCGCCGTGCAGTGGTTACAAGAAAAAGAAAGCAGAAATAATGTTCTCCGTGCATTGGCTAAACGCTCGATTGAAACTTCAAGTCAAGAGAAGCCATATTCAGAAGAACAGTTCATGTTCTTTAATGTATCATTCATGTTCAAGGACAATTCAATTTCAGAAGAAGGTTAAAGGTTAAAGAACTGTTAATACAGACATTTGAATCTGAATACAGCAGATATAGAAGACTGAAGAAACCTCATATAGTCGCTGACCAGAAAAATCCTATGATTATTATTCATATTATTCATAAATCTTATATAATCTAATTATTAATAATAATTATTATTATTATTATGATTATTATTATTTTAATTTTTTTTTGCATATTTATTTATTACTGATTGATTGATTTATTTTCTTATTTTTTCATCTTATTTTGTGTTAAAAAATTAAAATAAAGAGATTTGATGTGATTGAAAATTTAAAAACAAAGCTTTTCTTGTGGAAAACCTGATGCGGCCCAGCCTCACCCAGACTCTGTCTCCAGCGGCCCCCAGGAAAATTGAGTTTGAGACCCCTGTTCTAATAGGTACATAAACAAGCTCCAGTTAGTCTGTAATGCAGTGGCAAAAGTCTGTACTAGAACCAGAAGATATAAGCACATCACCGCTATCTCTATCTCCCAATCCCAGTTAAATTTCACTTTAAATATAAAATACGATTTTTTACCTTTAAAGCAGTTAATGATCTAGGTCCACTTTATCGTAGTGAAACTCTTGCCATTTATGATCCAAATTTATGATTTGTGATCCACTTGGATCACAAGATGCAGGTTGCTTACTTGAATACATAGAATAATGAAGACTACTGCAAGGGGGCAGAGCTTTCTATTACAAAGCTACCCAGTTATGGAATAGCCTTTAATTTAATGTTTGTGACTAACACAATCTCTGTTAGGTACTTGTTTAGTCAAGCATTATGTTATTAGTCCTTTATTAGGTAAAGTAGCAGATTTGGGGGTTTTCAGGTATAGAGAGTAATTTTACTGTGATGTTTGGATGCTGTCACTCCCTTACTCTCACATGCTCACCCAGGTTTGTCGACAGTGGATCCTCATGTTACAGAGTGTCTGTCTGCCTTAGGGGGACTTCGCCCCCTTGTGACCCCTTACCCGAGTCCTATGCGGCCCCCTGGACCCATGGCAAAGATTTTCAGGATTTTCATTTTGCAGTTGTTATTACCTCGGTAAATATGCCCCCTAAAAACAATAAAGTAGTGCTGCAATAAAACAAAAGTTCAATACAAATTAAATAGTTCTGCCATATTTAACTAACCAACGATATATTGACCTCAATAATTAACATTATAGATAAATATATATCTCAATAGATAACATAAATCCAGTTTCTAGACAGCTTTCTGAGCCTCTGTAAAACACACAAATAGTCTTTAGTACAGTACTGTTAAAATAATATGTCCTATGTTGTATTCTCTGTATTCTATAGTACTATGTATTATATGTACTGCATGGTACTTTTTTAAAGAAACAAAATACATTATCAATATAATTAGTGTAACAAAACAACAATTAAAGCTGGGTTTTACAAGTGTCAATTTCTTGGAGTCTGGGTGAATTTTTCTGTGAGTAGAAAGAAAGTTTTTGCTGTTCATCCATTGTAAGTAGACTGTTGTAGTCTTGAATTAGTGCTACTCGTCTTTCTGCCAAATCATTAATCACAACTGACCCTGAAGCGGTGTTTCTTGATTCCTGAAAGCTGGTGCTTCCATCCCATTAACTCTTTTTCTTATCCAGTCAATTGGGGCCCCAAGTATGGTGCAAAAAATTTATGGTTTCTTTGGTCATGAGTTCACTGATGGATTTGGGTGATGTACTCATGACTGACCTTTTACATGGGGACTTCTGCTTCCTTTTTTGATCATTTGACATATCTTGGTCTTGGTCATCCCATCAAGACCACGAGTTCTTGGCTCAAGTACCATATGTGCCAACCTAATAACTGTATCATGTGTTTTTTGTGATGGAGAACTCAACAGAGTGTGGCACAGTTAATATTCGATAAAATACTTTAAAATTTGCTTTGGATTAGTTTTATACCAAAAGGCAAAAAACCTGACCTTGTCCCAAGAAATATCTTGAATTTCATTTTTTGGAGCCCACCCTAATGTTTGTGGTTGTAACGTGAAAAAATTTGGAAAAGTTCAAGGGATATGAATACTTTTGAAAGCCACTTTAAATATACATAAATAAGTAATTAATTATACAGTATCTTTCTGGCCTGTCAGTCAGGCTAGAATTATCACCAATCAAAATGCCTTATTTTCTTAAGCGCCCGCATCCAGTTCTCTTGCTGAGATGCTGTACCACAGGCAGATGCCAGCTACCACTGCTAAAATGGTGCTTATTTGCATTTGGGGAACGTGCAAGTCTGGTGAAATGTATCCTGAAAGGCAACATGGAGCTTGTTTTATCTTTTTTTTTTTTTTTGGCAAAAACCCATTTGGAAACCAAAGTGTTTACGATGCAGTAAACTTTGCACTGCTGAATGTAAACAACAAACAATGCTGTTTGTTTTATTGTAGCCCACTAAAAAATGAAAATATGTATTTATATCTAATATCCTTTAAGCTTCAGCTTAGAAAATAATTGTGAACAGTATACGATATGATTGTAGTTCTACAAAGGTAGTGACTCTGCTGATCACACTTCTCAATCATAAATTTTAAAGTACCATGTTGTCAGGATTTGCAACTTATTTTCATAGATTACTGTGTGAATTGTTCTCTTTAGCCACATGAGTAAATTAACACAAACATATAGTGTTCACCACAAACCTTTTTCTAGACACGGTGTGTAATTCATTTGTAGTGGAAATGTTTCTTTTTTTTTTTTTTTTACTGTGGATTATTACACACAGATAACATTTTTAGAGAATTGTTAGAAGCCTTTATAGTCCTAAAGAGCTGCCACTGTGTATCTTGACATTATTTTCCTTGCAGGCTTCTGTGTCTGTGGCAGCTCTGGTTGGTGGGGGTGGGGTTAAGGGCTGTCCACAGAACAGTTTAGTCTCATAAGACAATGGTGTGGCATAACGTCTTGAGGTTTGCATCTCCTGGAGTGGCTGTAGAGTCCTACTCTAGAGTGTTATTCCAGGAGGATGGTGGTCTAAAAGTAGCTACCCTTGCTTTTGTCTTAGCTCTTGTAAATAAGCTTGTAATTCCTAGCACCACTACTTCTAGACTCTCTCCATGACAGTTGCCCTCATGGGTTTTCAACATTCTGCTGTGCTATGATCAGCTGACAGAGCGAGAGCCAACGCACACCATAAAGACTCACCATAAAGCATGTCCTTGGGGATGAGACCTGAAGTCCAACTCATGATGCTTGTTGTCAATGACAATGTCTGGGTCAGAGTCAGCTTCCTGGGCCATGATGTTTGTCTTTTTCAGACTGATAAGTAGGTCAAACTTCTTATAGGTGTGAGACAAATTACTGACTAACTGCTGCAATCTAGCTTCATTGTGTGATGTCAGAGCATCTTGCATGTAAGGATCTCTGTGACTTTGTTTTAACACACACAGGGGAGCAATGTTGAACACTTTCCCATCAGCTCTGGTGTAGAGTTAGATCCCTTCAGAGCAATTAGCAAAGGCATTCTGTAGGAGCATGGAGAAAATGATTCAGTGCCAGGGCACAGGCTTTTTGCACTCTGCTGCTCACTGAAAAAGTCTCTGAGGCTGCTCAACTGAAGCAGCCTATGCTGTAAATGTTCTTCTGGAAGGAAGTGACCATGGGGGGCAGTTGACCCACTGCAGGAGACTGAAAAGGGCTTGGTTAGGTCAATAAAGGTGACATACAGTGGTACCCGCTGCTCTTTACACTTCTCCTGCAGCTAGTGTAAAGAGAACATTGTGTCCACTGTGAACCATCCACCTCTGAAGCTGCACTGTAACTCTGGGTAGTCTCGTGACGTGAGGCTCTGCAGCCACACCAAAGCAACATGGCCATAAACTTTGCAAACAACACTGAGTAGAGAAATACTGTAATAGTTGTTACAATCATTATGATTGCCCTTGTTTTTATGTCACAATGTGACAATGTTTGCATCTCTCATGCCTTATAAGACATAACCCTTCAACCCACAGCAGCACAGGAGCACATGGACATGCTGCAGTAGTGATGGTATTCCACTCTTCAAAACTTCTGGTGGGATTCTATCTTTTCTTAGAGGCTTCTGACTGGTAAAGCAGTCAATAGCTTTGCAGAGCTCTAAACGCTTGCTTTGATCAGCTTTCTAAACGCTTGCTTTGATCAGCTTTGCATTTCCACTGCCTGCAGCTGATTGTATTCTGCTGCACAGGTTCAGCCAATAGTGATTAATGCACTGTCGGGCAGTCTGCTTGGCTTTATTCCATGCTGCTTAGTGCTGAGGCAGAGGTTCTGCTTGTAGGCTAACAATGTGTTCCTCTTGACTTGTGTAACTGGCTGCAATACAGTCCATTTAACTTCATACAAGTCTGTGTTCCTGCACTCTTTCCTTTCAAAAGCTGGAATTGTTAAGGGGTAGAGGCATCAATTGGTGTCAACATCGTAGTGTTGGTTGTAATGGTGTCTAACTTCTCTATAAAGGTGTCAAACACCTTAAATCTTGCAGGATCATTTGCACAGCAGTAATTAATTCATGGGAGATCTTTGGTTTTTGCATGATGGATCTTCTTGGGCAACAGTCTCACTCTGATGCCAACAAGAAAGTGGTCTGTGTCACAGTCAATGCTGTGAAAACTGTTGGTGTGGAGGATGCATCTCAGGTTCACACACCTGGTGATAACGTGGTCAAGCAGGTAGCAGTAGCAAGACCAGGAGTCTCTCCAGGAGACTTTGGACCACAGTGACAGTACAATTCTAGCAGACTCTATCTATTCTCTTTCATCCAGCCTGGGCCATAATGACC
The DNA here is from genome assembly GCA_028564935.1 of Neosilurus hyrtlii. Taxonomy (NCBI): domain Eukaryota; kingdom Metazoa; phylum Chordata; class Actinopteri; order Siluriformes; family Plotosidae; genus Neosilurus; species Neosilurus hyrtlii. The sequence continues at coordinate 13,312 of JAOUQZ010045155.1, read as the reverse complement.
TAGTCTGACAAAAAAGTACAATCATTCAGTACTGGGGATCCTGGATATTGCCTCATAACTTTCACCTCTGAGATAGAGCAGAGCATTGGAGCATAAATGCTAATAGGGTTAACAGTGCCTGATGTTGACATATGGAGAGCAAAGATTCTCTTTGTCCTGCTTGTTGGTGCTTCGATGGCTGCATTAAGCGAGTTATTCACAGCAAAGCCAAAACCATGCTGCCGAGGTTCATCCTGTGACAGATCATGCCAGAAGGATTAGCAGGTCTCCTCTAGGCAAGCAACATCATTGTTAACTCTTGTCAGATTCTTGCTAATGACTGCATCAGTGATATGGGAATTGGCATTGAGTACAGGGCACATGGTCCAGACATTCCAGCTAGCTAACTGAAGAGCTGGGGCCTCATGTACAAGACGTGGAATTCCTACTGAAAAATGGTGTATGCCTAAATCCAGAAAACGTCGTATGCACAAAAAAATCCAGATGTATGATTCTGTGTGTAAATCCAAGCACATTTTCTTTGAACATCCAAATTTTTCCAGGCCCTCACCAAACTCCTCCTACACCTGAGATTTTGCTACCCTTTTGTCAACTGGAGGGAACCCCAGCATGTGGGCACTGAGATGGGGGGGCAACAAGGATGCCTACACTGATCACGGGACTGACAAATATGCTGTGTTTATAACTGGTAATATTATTCATAATGTACCATGGTAAAATAAGTGAAAGAGGTGGAAACATTGATGAAAATGACTGAGCAATTAACTGCTCATTCTGTTGTGCTGCATCCTTCGTGAGCACCCTGAACACCAATAACAACAGGTGTAATGACGTCACTTGCCGTCTTGCCGGACTAAATCTGGTCCTCAAATCCACCGCTAGTGCCTTTATTCCGTCTAGACTGGCTGGCTGCCATTATGACATTAACCATTTGCTGAGTAAGGTCTTCCAGCTAAACTTATAATTCAGTAAAACTTACACTGTATTTCTCAAATAGGGTGACACGTTATAAAAATACAGTACTTTACTGTAATTTTTACAGAAATTTTAGAGAATGTATAACAACAAAGTATAACATCCAAGTGAAAGCTATCATAGCAACATTTTAAAAACAAATGTAAAAATAGGTTAAAATATACTAGTTAAAGGTCAGTATATTGTGAAATCATGTTTTGTCATCAGCGATATAAAATCATAAAATCATCAAAATCTTTAGCATTTTTTGGATTTGGCGGGCAATTTGACATACTGAGATATTCGTATATTTGGAAAAATAAGTTAATATGAATGAAAACGAGTTATAATGCATAATTAATACAAATAAAACAGTTACGTTACTTTTTATGTCAATAATAAGAAAATACTACTTTTGAAAAATAGCAGTTAAAGTTACAGAACCTTTTTCTGAATATCCGCATTTGAAATTCCCTAAACTAAATAAATTCAGCTTTCAACCAATCAGTGCGATCCTCCTAGCATCTTTCTAGTAACAGATGAGTTCTTTTTTAGATGAGTCATATCTGTTTTGATGCTTCTCATTGGTTAACTGTTGTATGATTTGGGTAAATATTTCTGGGATTCTGTAAATGGGTATAGTATTTTGTTATCAAATATGGATAATAGGGAAGTACCCTGAGCAATCACAAAAGTGGTTTTAAAATCAGCAAAATAAGTTGATTTTTCTATTGTTTTACAACAATTGGACATGAAACCCTTTGTTAAATAAGCATTTTAGTGTGGATAGATTTTGTTTATGGATATTTGAACTTGGTCATGTTGAAGATTATGCTTTGAAGGATGTATTTTTGGCAATATCGCATTTTCATCCAGGTCAGCTATTTTCAAATTATTTTGGATCTTACTCAAAACGCTACCTTGTGACTTAATCCGTATATGCTGGAGCAGGTCATACATTTACCTACTTTTCCTTACAGAACTTTTCAAACTCAAACTGAATGGTGACCTTTTTGATGGACTACATTCGTCAAGTCATTTCACAGACAAGATAATCTTAATATGGTTTAAGTGTGGGCTCAGAACTAGGCCAGGCAGAGATATTTTCTGCTTTAGCCACTCTGTGGTCAACTTCAGGTCAATGTCATGTTGGAAAATAAACCTAATACCTATTGAGAACTTTTTGGCAGTGGGTAGCAGCTTTTCTTTAAAAAATCGATGTGTTTTTGGATGGTAAGCTGTATTGGTTTTCTGTTCGATATGGGTAGGTGACATGACATCAGATTTTACCATAATGAAGTACTAATATATTTTAAGATCTTTCCCACATAACTTATGTCAGTGATGCAAAATAAAATGTATTATGTAGATGTTTTACTTTTTGATTAAATATATGTTGCATTTTTGTTTAATTTTGTGGTAAATATGCAAAACATTAGCGGCCAGATTAGTGGCCAGACCCACGAACTTACTGGTTGAAATCTGAAGAAAAACACATTGGGGAGGTGACGAGACAGCGGAGGCTTACAGAAAGGAAAAGGTACAAGCCAAGTCTCCCATCTATTATAATGGGGAATGTGAGGTCACTTGTGAAAAAGATAGATGAGCTGACAGTGCAAGCCCGGAGTCAGAGGGAATGACTCAGAATGTGAAAATAAGGGGAAAACTTCAACATATGCAAATCAAAGAAGTGCTATAGGGCACTCAGAATATAAATGCAAGGGGATTGTTGGGGGAAGAGTGATCAGCTGCTTTCTTCATGTTGATGTGAGTCCTGACCTGAGCTAGGATTGCCACTACCATGGGCTATAGATTGCCAGCATAAAACAGAAAGGTAAGCTGACACCTGTTACACTCAAAGTCTGTTTTAGATTTACATCTGTAGTCTGAGTAGGGGGACCCTGGAGAGGATTTAGGCAGTTGTCCTCACACCAAGAACTGGTGGGTGGAGAGTAAAGATAGAAAAAGCACATGAGAATTGGCAGAGAAAGGTGTTGGAGAGATTATTAAATGAGTAAGATTGCATAAGGAAATTAATGCGGGTTAAGGCAGGTGGAAATATTTGTCCCTAGAAACCGCTGTTGTAGAATCAACAGGTTGCATTGTAAAGAGGATCGGTGAGTCTCTGCAGAAAAGTTTTTGGGAATGCAGGGTTGGACATGAGGAAATGTGGTAAGTGTTAATGTGCTACTGACATGATATATTGAGATGATTGATATGCCTCTGTTAGAAATGTGTTAAATAGAAGAGTGGCTGCTAGCAACAGAGGTTGTTGTGTGTGTGGAAAAAGTATTGGGAGTAATAAACATCAAAATTAATTTAGGAGTGTGGATAATCAGGTGACTCATGTAGGTATTGGTGAAAGCATAAAACTATGAAAGGGAAGAGAGAAACAGTAGGTAGAGGTGAGAAAAAGAAGAACAGAAAAAGAAGGAATGAAGAAATATCCCCCAGAAAGCGATGAAAAACTGAACAATGAGCGGACTGGTGTACAGGGGGAGCAGTGTTCCAGTTGCCAGTGAGAATAAATGATCGAGATGGCCTATGCCCCATGGTTGTTCTTGGACTCCAATACCACCAGTACCACAGCCAGCAGCCATGCTGTAAGCCATGCCAGCAGCCCAACCACTGCAGGTGCAACATGCCTATTATGTGCCTTCGCCCATGGCAACATACCCCCAATTTTAACAAACAAGTTTTGACTCGAGACCTTGTCGATTTGGATTTGTCAGGTACAGTATTGCAATATGTGGATGATCTGCTAATCTGCAGTCAAACCAAAGAGCAAGGTATGCAAGACTAAGTGCAGGTCCTGACAACTTTAAGTAAAGAAAAGTTGCAAATCTGCCAGCAAAAGGTAGAATACTAAGAATGCTTGAAGGCACTACATGAAAGATTTCTCCAGAACACGTGGAAACAAACTGAAAAGTTCCTAGATCTCAGAAGGTTGAGCAAATGCTATTATTCTTGGGTTTAGCTGGATTTAGTAGACCTTAGATTTGTGATTTTGATATGAAAACACTTAGGAACACTTAGGGACATAGTTTAAGCAGCAGACCAAACAAATTCCAATGCCAGTGAAAGCAGCCTTTAAAATAATATATAAGACTACCTTCTCATTTGCATTGGCACTGGCATGTCCTGACTACAGCAAGTCATTCTATTTGTATGTATCTCAGTGAAGAGGGTTTGCCTCCGCAGTGCTGGCATACTTTAGTACAGCACTTGATAGTGTGGAGAAGAGCATGCCATCAAGGATTGGCAGCAGCAGCATTTGCCTATCAGAAGACATCATCAATCAAGATGGGGCATCCAGTGATCCTGTACACTTCCCCATGCCTTACATGCACTGTTGACCTGTCAAATATTTGTGTTATATTATAACTAATGCTCGAAGAACAGGCTATGATGTTATTCTATCAGCCCCAGAGCTAATAAATGAGATGTGCCGCACAATAAATCTTGCAAGTTGGTGCTCCCAAAAGAGGGAGTTTCACTTGAGTGTGCTGAATAGACAGAAAAATACATGAAAGCCAGATTCTACTTTGAAGCAGAACCACTGCCCAATGCTCAGTGTGTCCTTTTCCAGAGTAATGACTGTGGCAGTGCCACAACCATGCTCTGCCCAATTGGCAGAGATAAAAGCACTAATAGTGGCATGCAAACTTGTATACACTGATTCAGCCTATGGCTATGGAGTGTGTCATGTGTTAGGGCCAATTTGGGCACATAGAAGCTTACAGAGAAACAATGAGTCAGCAATCATATACAGGCCAGCGATTTCAGAACTGTTAGGAGTAATGATGCTCCCTTAAGAATTGCCAATTGTAAAATGTACAGCTCACAAGTCAGATGGAGAATGGGTTAGCAGGGGAAATGCAGCAGCTGACGAGGCCGCAACAAAGGCTCCAGTATGAGACATATGTGCTATGGTGTTGATGTAGGTAGGAGAGCTAGGTGATAATAGGCAGATGCAAGTCATGATGGCCAATGTCAGAGTGTTCCAATTGTCAGCCTCAGTGGAAGAGAGGGAGTTGTGAAAAAAGTGAGGCACTGGATTTTGTGGACATGGACCCACAGAAAGTCAAGAGGGGAAAAGGTACATTCTGTTGTGATAGATCAATTCATCCAGTGGGTGGAAGCATAGGCCACAACCAAAAGGATGCCAAGACAGTGGTTAAGTTTCTGCTCAGGGAAGTTATTCCTCATTTTGGAATCCCAGATCAGCTTGAGAAATGCATTGCCATTAGCACTCATGAAAATGCATCTGTTATGGTTTGAAACCAGATGTGAGGTTGAACCCAAAAATGAAAATTTAAAGGCTTTTATTTAAAGACAGAGGGGAAGCAGAGGGAACCAGGGACCCGGGGGGTAAGGAAGGTATCCGCGTAGATGGGGCGAAAGCATGGAATGACCAATCGCGGAAGAGTGTCTGTCCGTGTAGCAGAGATGGGCCGGAAGCACTGGACGAGAGATCCTGGAAGTGAGTGTGTCCGAGTAGGCACTGAAAAGAAGCACAAAACAACAGTCATTAAATACGGGACTGACAACAGCTCGAACTCGAGTAGTCATAAACGTTCACTAGCGAACTGGCCGTGATACCGCGTAAGCTGCAAGAATACTCTGGCACCGGAGGAGCCTCTCAACGGTGCTTAAATGCCGGTGGTGATTGCCGTAGACCCGGAACAGGTGTGTAGGTGTGGGTGGAGCCCCAAGCCGCTGGAAACTGCCCCGTCTCTGAGAAAACAAACACAAAAGAGACACCACACGAGAAAACATAGGCAATATCAATGTACCCAAAATGCAATCACCACAGCATCCTCAAACCAACAGAAGCACCTGAGCTGAATACATAGAACTCTGAATTCACTGAGATTTTTAACCTCTCCCTGGATCAGTCTATAATCCCAACATGCTTCAAACAATCAATCATTGTTACAGTCCTCAAGAAACCACAGCCCGCCTGCCTGAACGACACCTGCCCAGTGGCTCTTACCTCAGTAATGATAAAGGGCTTTGAAAGGCTTGTCAGAGACTTCATCACTTTTTCCCTACTGGCCACCCTTGACCCACTACAGTTTGCATACCGTCCCAACTGATCCACTGAGGACACCATCACAGACCTCCATCACACAGCCCTCAATAATCTGGACAGCAGAAAGGGGAATTGTGAAAATGCTGTTTGTTGACTACAGTTCCGCATTTAACACCATAATCCCCTCCATACTCACTATTAAGTTGTATCTACTGGGCCTCAGCCCATCGACTTCCTGACAGGCAGTCCGCAGGAAATATGGTTGGGCAATCATGTCTCACCCTCACTCTCCCTCAGCACTGGAGCTCCCCAGGGCTGTGTTCTGTGCCCCCTGCTGGTTTCGTTATATACCTACGACTGTATGGCCACTTCCAGCTCCACCAACATCATCAAGTTTACGGACAAGACTGTGAGGTTAGCAGACATCTGGTGAGTGTGTGAAGGTATGAAATTGAGAAAATTACTACCTCTACAATGGTTGAGTCTGTGTACACGCATCATGATAATTCTGGAAATACGAATGTTCAAAACAGAAGAAATGAGTGAGGTGAAAAGGGCCAAAAGATCATACGAGACAGACCCCAGAGTATACACAGATTCCACAGGACAACCACGAGGAATCCCAAACAAATACAAGGTGTGGAATGAAATAGCAGTGGGTTTTGAGTCATTTCTTGTCCATATAACCACAAACAAAAATGAAGAATGGATAAACTATATCTACTATAATAAGCAGAGATTTGTTAATTACACGGATGCTTTATATTCATTGGGAGAGCAAGTATCTGCCACCAGCATAATGACATTGCAAAATAGACAGAGAATGGCTGATGGCAAAAGAGGGAGGGGTATGTGTGCTCTTCGGAGATGATTGCTGTACATGTATCCCGAACAATACAGCCCCAGGAGGCTCCTTCAATCAAACGATGGAGAAGCTTGGCAAATTGCAATGCAAAATGAAAAAGAATGTGGGATTCTCAACAGAATGGTTGGCCAGTTTCTTTGGTAGGTGGGGAGAATGGTTTGTGAAAATGGCAATGCAAGTGGGATATAGCTAGATATATAGTACTAGTGGTAATAGCAGTACTAGTATGCTTTCTTTTTACACTGCTTTGAGGACTCTGCATTTAGTCCGAAATTAAACAAATGTATGTCATGGTCCACCCTTCGGCAAGGGAAGACAACAAACCATTGTTAGGAGCCACGGAGGAGGCAACCACAGGAACATTAAATGACAATACAGAGAATGACTAACAGGATGGAAAATTCAGGCAAGAGTCTGGAATCTTCATCTGGACAATATGGCTTATTATTGCTTAGGAGTTGAAACTACTGTAAAAACCACTGTTATGTGTCATCTCTCCATGTCTTGGTGGGTGTGTGTATATATGTATATGTTGTGTGCTAGAGCTATGGCAACCCTGAAACACCCAGATGTCGCCCTTCAGTGTGAGCACTGTACATATAGCCACCATGGGTGGAGGACTCACTGTGACATGGAAATGGTGTGTCCAGTCGTCAAAATATTCACGAAAACTGACTTTTATTATGTGGAGTCAATGTGGATGGTTCATAAGTGCTCGTCAGACTTTGAGCTTCTTTGCGGACTCTGTCTATTGGTGGACACATCACCTCCAAACATTGGTACAGCTTTACACAACTTCTACAGCACATGGTTTTCTTATTACTCGCAATGTTGTTCAGTCTACAACGGTTCAAGTGATAACTGTCTATTTCTGCGGATACTCTTTATAGACTTCTCATTCCAAAGGCCAGCATAAGTGACTGAACAAGTTAAGGCTGCAGCCTCAGCGCTGGTATACTCGGAGAGATAAGGACTCTGACATTGTAGTTTTTCAGGGAACATTTCATAGGCTTTTTACGGATGCAACAACATATTTACCTGGATTTACCAAAGTGGATACATGTACTATATAAAAACCACTATTTGTGGTGGTACTGATTACTGCTGGACTTGTTGCAAACTGCCGTTATTTTGCTATATTTTATTATATATTTTGCTATATTGTTACCACTGCTTTTTTTGTGTATATGTATCATGAATATATGTGTTTTTGGTGATCCTGGCAAAACAGGCTGCCATGCAAAGAAAAATGCAGGCAGAGTGGGAATTTTCCCTTGAAATTGACATTTCAGGGTTTTTTGCCCACTCCTAGTTCACCTTGAGAAGAAGCTTGTGTGATGACATAGGTTGAACCGGGAGAGTAATGTGTGGGGAATAATGGGAAAATAGACTAAAAAGGGACAGTAGAATGAGTGGTAAAGTAGGTGGAAAGGTTTGGGACATTATAAAAGCATATGTGTAAAAGAACATAATTATGCGGAACTTAGAACTTGTCATGGTTATATAAATGTTCCGTAGGCTGTTTAATGATAAGAAGTTCCTGGTGAAGTATTGATAACCTCTCCCAGGAGATCCAAAAGACCTGTCACGACACCTAAAGTGTCTGGATCAGTCAAAAAAATTGTCTCATCTGTAAAGACATAATATAAATAATATGATAAATGAAAATCATGTGTATTATCACAAGGGATGATGTAAGCATCATATGGGATAAGAACACAGAATAATGAAACCGAAAAACATACATGTTGAATGTGAGACTCAAGAGTCTTAAAGGGGGGGCGTGATGTTGGAAAAACTGTTATACCTGGTTCCAGAAAACAGGCTGACCCAAATGCAAGACAGACACGACAAGATAGGTGCAAAACATGATCCTTTATTAAAGATCAAGAGATCATGAACCATGAGTATGAAGGCGGGATCGTGGCGCGACTTTGAGATAGCGTACTACTCTTCAGACGGCACAAGACGATCTGGCGGAGAGTCGTGGAAGGGCAAGGAGCTTTAAACCCAAGGATGTGATTAGGGCGTGGTCGATAATTAGAGCCTGAGCCGGGGAATCAGGTGACCTGGAAAATAGACAGAGAGTGAAACAGAACATGAGACAGGCATGATTATCTCGTCTGGCAGGATCTCACAGAAACTTTGTACTTCAAATTCAAATTCAAATTTATTTGTCACATACAAAATCATACAGAGTACAATATGTAGTAAAATGCTTGTTATGACTGTCCTAAAATTTGATATCAAGAAGAAAAATTATCTTCCTGGCCTTTGTCTAGCACCGCTTGCTGTAAATAGTGTCCATGGCCCTCATGTACAAAGACTTGCCTGTCCACGCCCACATTCAAATATGCAAAACATATTTAAATGAACCCTGCACCGGAGATTCGTATCTTCGCAGGATCAGAAAACCCTTACAATATGAGTAAGACGGGGAGGCACGCAAGAATGTAGTGTTTGGCGTGCTGTCCTCCGGCATTAACAACAAACGCAGGAGGTCTGAGTGGGAGAGTGTGTGAGGATGTGCTGTGGCGTCAGAAGGCGAATACACACGAAGTTATAAAAAAAGTGATCAGACTTAAAGGTGGCCGTTAAGCGGAGGACGGGCTGCCCACCGCCAAAGTCTGGCATAGTCCAGTTGGGGGAGAGGAGAGGAGGACCTCATCCTGCTTGAGCAGAGAGTCGCTGCAGTCATAGGTGATGCTGCTCTTTCAGGGGGGGTATCTGATCACCCCCAAGCGCACAGCCCTGTAAGATAGAGCTTCATGCAGAAATGCGTGCATGCTCTCTGGTTTGGCAAATTTAAACATGCCAGTACAAGGAAGAGGGTATCCAAGACTTTGACCCATATTTAAGTATGATTTATTTATTTTTTAAAACAGACAGTGAGACGGAGGACTCGCTACGGATGGTATGCTCTGCTGATCGCACCACCCTCTGGAGAGCTTGCCTGTCCTTTTTCATGCTGTTTTCAAACCAGGCTGTGATACTTCCCATCAGGGTACTCTCAATGGTGCAGGTGTAGAAAGACTTTAGCATCCTTGAGGGCAGTTTAAAGTCTTTCAGGTGCCTGAGATGAAAGAGACGCTGTCAGGCCGTTGATGATCAGGAGCTGGTAATTCTTCTCCTGCTTAGTGCCTGCTCTTCTCCTGCTAAATTTACTATCAGCTTCTTAGTCTTGCTGACGTTCAGGAGGAGGTTGTTGTCCTGGCACCATAATTCCATGTTTCTAACCTCCTCAAGTTAGGCCGTCTCATCATTGGCCCACCACCACCACAGTGTCGTCTGCCATCTTGATGATGTTGGTGGAGCTGGAAGTGGCCACACAGTTATAGGTATATAATGAATACAGCAGGGGGCTCAGAGCACAGCCCTGGGGGGTTCCAGTGCTGAGGGTGAGTGAGGGTGAGACATGGTTGCCCAACCGTACCACCTGTGGTCTGTCTGTTAAAAAGTTGGAGGTCCAGCGACAGAGGGATGGGCTGAGGCCCAGTATTTCCATCTTAGTGGTGGGTATGGAGGCAATTATGGTGTTAAACACTGAACTGCAGTCAACAAACAACAATTTTACATAATTCCCCTTTCCGCTCTTTAGATGACACAAGGCTGTATGATGGAGGTGTGCGATGGTGTCCTCAGTAGATTAGTTGGGACAGTACACAAATTGTAGCAGGTCCAGGGTGGTTGGTAGGGAAGAAGTGATGAAGTCTCTGACTAGCCTTTCAAAGCACTTCATCACTACTGAGCTAAGGGCCACTGGGCGGTAGTCGTTCAGGCAGGCGGGCTGGGGTTTCTTGGAAACCCTAATAATGATGGACTGTTTGAAGCATGTTGGGATTATTGACTGATCCAGGGAGAGGTTGAAAATCTCAGTGAACACTGGAGCAAGCTGGTCAGCACAGACCTTTAGGACCTGACCCGTGATGCCATCTGGTCCTACTCCCTTCCTTGTATTCACTCTCCTGAATGCCTTTCATGCTTTGAGATGATGAACGAGTTAGCCTCTCCCATGTGCTCCAGAAGCCCGTTCCTGACACTGGCTCATTCCCCCCGGGGCCAGTGCTTTGGATCCTGTCATTTGTTCTCCCTCAGGATCTCCTTCGGCCAGCTTGGATCCGGGATTAAAAACACCAAATTGTGAGTACATTGTACACCAATAGAAATACGAGTATCTCTATTGTACCGAATGCACTCCATGTCGATGAATTTGCTGGTTTCTTAATTTCAAAATTAACTTAAAAAACAAAAACAAAAAAAAAAGTAGGACCAGTCGCAACTGCAGCCGACTTTGACAGTGCCAGAAGTAGAAACTTAGTAGTACTTTGCTTTAATTTAGCAATACTCTGCCTAAAAGTAGTGCTTATCTATTAGAATGTTTGGCACTTGTTTAGTAACTGGCTTTGATTAAATGCAAATCTATAATAAATATATTACTCTTACAATAATCATGCATAACCAATTAATATTAGTGTACTAATGTAATAAACAGCCATGAAAGAAGGAAGAAGAGAATTCATTGAAAAACCTGAGAATTTACATATCAGTCAGCCTGTCCAGTAGCATTACCAGGAGCAGAGAGTCAGTAGAAGAAGAGGGGATAGTCTGGGTAATAGACAATGGAAGACTCTGGAGAAGAATATTCAGGAAACCATAAGGAAACAAAGGGAGAGGTAGAGGGTGAAGAAGTGGAAGAAGAAGAATCAACAGGAAAGAAGTCCTCAGTTTGGGTGCACTGATCACAATGTATGGTGTCTCTCACAATCCAAGTTGGAAGTTGGGGGAAATCAGGAACGCAGGGTGTAGATAAGTGCTCCAGGAAATCAACAATCTCAGTGGTCAGACAGGTTGGCTGGTACTTAAGATATCATCGCAGTGTTTTTCTTCTCTTGAAGATATCACAGCAGACTGACTGATGAGTAAGGTGCATATCCTGGGACAATATAATCCTAAACAAAGCTTAGCAAATAGCAGGAAAAGGCAATAAAACACTCAAAGGTTCATGGCCCAGGATATGCCTCAAAGTGGAAAAAGGGTAGTGTAGGCATAAAGAATGGGTCATTGTAGCATAAGAGCAGTAGGCTGTCAGGGCAATGTGACCTGGTCTGGGGTAATCAGCAGCACTGATACACTAACAGCAATGAAGCATGAAGGTGTGAAGCAGTGTAATGGCAGAGCTTGAGCTATATTAAAAATAGAAGAGCAATTGAAAGGCTTACTCATATCATACTCATATTTTAGGGTCAAACCACTTATTGTAATGTCAGGATGACATAAAGAGAAGGTCAGAGTACTTACACATCATAGTATAAAACAGCGTGCAAGGTCAGAATGGTCTGTGTGAACAGCTTGAAAAAAATATAGTACTTTATAAAATAAAGTTGACAAGGAAGTAGGCACTTATAAGTAGGTGCTATTTTTAATAAAAGTTTCCAAATTTGCCTAAAAATAAGGGGAAATCAAGAGATGAAAATTGACGTCATTAGAGGAAGGATGACCTCAATTTAGGGGCGGTATGAGGACAAATGAGAAAATACTGGGAAACAGGAAAATATGTAAATTAATTAAGAATGGGCCAAAATGGCTCAGAATGTAAAAATAAGGAAGAAATAGATCAACATATGCAAATTAAAGAAGAAGGTGCCATAGGGTGCTCAGAATAAAAATGCAAGGGAATTCTTGGGGAAGACAGACCAACTGCTCTCTTCAGAAATTAAGGTTGTTGACTGCATAACTGAATAAAGAAATCTGTTTCTTCTGATCTGCTGACTGATCTGATTTTTTTTTGACAAAGTTTATTGTAGTTTGTTAAGTTTATTGGGTAAGAACAAGGAAAACTAAGAGGAATAGATGCAATCTAAACTTCCACTCGGCAATAAGTCCACTCACAGGGGGCTCTGAATCCTGACAAAATCCATTAATTTTCAGTGAGAAACAGGCAGGCATGTGTGGGCTAGTTGGGCAGGGTGGTGGAGTAGTGGGCAGGTACAATTTTGCTGTGACATTTGCAACCTGTATGGTTGATTGATGAAAGTACCCACCCTTCATCAAAATAAAGATATATACACGGTTGACGTGGCAGTGTGGGATTTTTAAAGGAATTATAAATTAATCTAATAAGATTATGATTGATTTTGAGCAGACCAAAAGGGTGTACAAGCCAGTAATGGACTACCTAGAGTCCACTACCTGTATAACATAATAACATTAAATTCCCCTCATGGTGGCATTGTGGTTAGCACATCCACCTCACAGCAAGAAGGTCCTGTTTTCGATTCCCAGCCCAGGCGTTTTTGTGTGGAGTTTGCATTTTCTCCCTGTGCTTGCGTGGGTTTCCTCCAGGTACTCCGGTGTCCACCCACAGTCCAAAAACATGCACAGTGTGACATCCTAGCGTGCTTCATGTCTCATGTTCTCTCTGCTTTCTCCCCGCTCAGGCTAGCTGATGGTTCCTGCAC
>JAOUQZ010045154.1:0-10695 GCA_028564935.1 Neosilurus hyrtlii | reverse complement strand
TGTTCGCACACATACAGATGAAAGGGCTTTTGATAGTCAGGCAGGCCCAAGGCCGGTGCTGTGCAGAGGGCAGACTTTAGGGCCATGAAAGCTGTGTGCATCTCGGGAGACCACGTGTGAGTATGAGAATTCGGGTCAGTCTGAGAGATCGCATAGCGCAGAATTTTGTCATAAAAAGAACAGTCAGTGATCCATTGTCTGCAATAGTTTATAAGTCCCAAGAATGCCAGGAGCGTGTGCTTTGTCGCTGGGCGTTTAGTGTCCATGATGAGTTGCACACGGTCCGGCAGCAGACATCTCTTCCCCTGTGTGAGTTCAAAACCAAGGTACTTAACATTGTCTTTGCAAAACTGTTACTTTGACTTGGATACCTTGAACCCCTTGTCGGCCAGGTGTTGAAGGAGCAGTGGGGACATGGTTTTACATGTCTCACTGTCACTGAGGTCACCAGATGGTCATCTGTGTAATGAAGGACAAGGGAGCCCAGAGGTAGGGATATGTCGCTCAACGCGTCTCTAACCACAGCTGAAAAGACAACAGGTGAGTCAATAAAGCCCTGTGGCAAGCTAGTTCATGTGTACTGCTTACTGCGAGAAGGCAAAGAGCGACTGTGTTTGCTCTGCAACAGGAACACTGAAAAAGGCAGAGCAGAGGTCAATGACAGAAAAATAGGAATGGTGGCATGGAATAGATGCCATAATAGAAGACACATCAAGAACCACAGGTGCTATTGGAATGATTATGTCATTTATTTTTCACAAATCTTGTGTGAATCGCCACGACCCATCAAGTTTAGGCACAGGATTAACAGGAGTGTTATAGGAGCTGATGCATGGTTTAACCACACCCTGCTGAAGAAGAGTATCCAGCAGGAGGTCAACTCCTTTAGTTTCTTCCTCAGACAATGGGTACTGCCTAATGAAAACAGGAATAGAATGTTTGAGTTTGGCTTCATAAGGCACACAATGCACCAGACCCACCTCGTCCTTGTGCTTGTCCCATAATTTGTCAGGAAGCAGGCTTAAATCCTTCGAGACCAAAGTATGCGTCACAATAGCTGCTGCCACGTTTGAGAGAACCATGCTTCTGCTCACATAAGAAAAATGAACTGAGTCAGGCACAGAAATAGATAACTTTGAATCAGTAAAAGTGAGAGATATGTTTAAGCGACTCATAAGATCACGACCCAGGAGATTAAACAGACAGTTAGGCATGCACACAAAGCTGTGATGTAGGATAGTGTGAGCTGTTGTTTGAAGCATGGGAGAGCCTCGTGCTCTGCCCAAAAAAGACACGCAGCATGCGAGCCGTCTTGGTATTACCTGAGACATCATTTTCTGCATTCAGGCAGGTCACTGTAGCTAATAATTGGGGTTCGTCATAAGAATCCCCAAGAATGGCATGTAAAATAAAAAGGTAATCAGCACCGACCAGTTGGCAATGACGGGAAGCCTTTAACAGCATATCCACAAAATTTAATGGGTTATTCGACGAGGGAATGTGTTATTAAAACATTAAATAATGTCTTTTAATTCAACAACAGAAGGTGGGTTGACAGCGTACCCCTTGGCTTTATGGACCCACACACAAGCAGTATTAAGCTGGGGAGGATCGGGACGAGAACCACCATCCGGTCCCACATTGTTAGGATCATGCCCGTCATCATCGGCTAACAGAAGCTGTTTTGGCATAGAGCTTAGCTTAGTGGCTTCAGGACAGACCATGGCATGCTCAGAGGACGCTAAAGTACTCAAATCTGGATATAACTAAGGAGGTTCAGGTGTAATTGGTTTCTCTGCTTTCTCTGGTTCTGGGCCAGCCGGCGGAGCTAACACAAACGGCACTCTACTATAAAGTGAAGGCGATGAATTAACAGTGGGTGGTTTAGTAATGACATTAGACTTTAGTTTAGGGATCAAGTTCAGTTTATTTTTAGACTTTCGGCAACCCATGAAATTGACCCATATTGTTTTCATTTCAACCCATTTTAAATAACATTGTATCATGCAAGAATAGTCCCAACTCATTAATCATCCTATAGGCAGATGCTAAATATTCAGGTTTAAAGGTTAGCCCCCCCCCCACCCCCCTTCGATAGGGCAGGAACTGGGGTCGAGATTCAGTCCATCCTGCCAAATTATCTAGCCATGGTGTAGTGGAATGTACTAAATTGCAACGATTCATCCAATCCCGTCGAGTTTCCTCTGGATCAGGCTTCGGAGCCTTAACACAACTACCCCTAAAAAAAGTCTGTAACAACAAGACTGCAGTGCGCACTAAATCTCTTCTCGTGGCAATTCACACGATGATAACGCGCTCCAAAAATTGATAAATCTCTTCTCGTGGCAACTCACACGAGGATAACGAGCTCCCAAATTGATAAATCTCTTCTCATGGCAACTCAAACAAGGATAACAGTTCAGAAACACTACCAACCAGGAAGGTGTCTTAAGAAACACAAAAGAACAGCCTTACCTAGTCAGAAGTACCCCGGACGAGCTTTCAAATTGTTAGATCTTGTAGACGTATCTAGGCTTCTCGTCGATCAGTCCTGAAGTGTCACCCAGAATTCTGGGGTGAGACGTGAGGAAAAACACTGACACCCACGGAGAGTTACAGTCTTTATTCACACATTACCAAAGCATGCAACAAAGCGCAAGGTATTTATACTATCAAGCATACAAAAGAATGTCTAGGGTCTAAAACTGAAGGCTACAGAATAGATATAGATATAAGAAATAGATATGAGAACAAAAAGTCTCCACGTATCTTCTTAGCAGAAGGTACAAAGCCAAGGTTATAAAAACAAGCCTAGAACATGGAACTGGAAGCAAAACATGTTCTGCGCTTCTGTAAGATAACAGGAACAAATATGTGTCTATGCCACGTAGACAGAAAAATAATGAAGACATTCTTACACTGAATAATATAATAAATTATAATAAATAATATAATTTCATAAATAAAGATATAATCCAACAGATTGTCTGTTTAATATTGAGAGAAAGATTGTTATCTTTGGTGAATTTGCAGATTTCATCCATGTAGCGATGTATGAAGGTACATTCATAGGTGTACACAGAGCAAGGGGCTCAACACACAACCTTGAGGCGCACCTATGTTGAGGGATGAGCTGGAAGAGAAGTTTGAGCCTACTCTTATGGTCTGTGTGCAGTTGATCAGAAAGTCATGAATCCACCAAAAACACAATACTATTTAATCCCTGGTCAGGCAACTTTGAGGCCAGCCTGCTGGGAACAATAGTATTAAATGCAGAGCTATTATCTATTTAAAAAAACATTCTCACATAAGTCCCTTTCTGGTCCAGGTATGAAAATGCTCACACTTCACTTTCCATCAACCAGTTCACCACTTACAGTTACCTGACTTCTGACTCACACACCAACATGCTCATATACACCTCATCACTTGCACTCTATTTAAATACTCTGTTTATGTTTCCCATTTGTGAAGTATTGCTTCTTGTTATTGTTTCTTGTTGTCAGTCTCTAACAAGGCATTTGTTTTCTGATGGTATTTTCCATGTATGGCCTATTTTGTCCTCTCACTGCTAACCTAGCCTCTGTTATAGTGTTTTACATGTATGATATCTATCTGACTCTTTGACCTTGCTTCTGGATTATGTGTAACGTGTTGTACGGCCCCTCCTTGAATCACAACCTGACTGTGTTGGAGGGGTTTTTGTGTTTTAATGATCCTGGAAGCTATGTTGCCAGGGGCATTATGCCCCTAGTAGGATCACCCAAGGCAAACAGGTCCTAGGTGAAGGTCCAGGCTAACTGTGGAAGGGGCAATAGGGGTCAGGTACAATGTAAGACAGGTGGCAGCTGAAGGCATGGGTTCTGCCGGACCAATCCTCCGCTACTGACCCTGGCTTTTGGTACATGGAATGTCACCTCTCTGGTGGGGGAGGAGCCTGAGCTGGTGCGTGAGGTTGACAGTGTTTACAGTGGAAGTAGGGAGCTGCTCACATCAACTGGGGATGTTGTCAGGAGGTGGACGGAATACTATAAGGACCTCCTTAATCCCACCAACACACCTTCTGTGGAAGAGGAAGAGCATGGGGGTTCAGAGGGCAGGTCTGTTTATCACTGGGGCTGAGGTTGTGGATGAGATCCGCCCTGAATACTTCAAGGCTCTGGATGTAGTAAAACTGTTTTGTTTGAAACGTCTCTACAACATCGCATGGTCATCGGGGGCCATACCTCTGGATTGGCAAACTGAGGTGGTATTTTCCTTTTTTAAAAAGGAAACCAGAGGGCGTGTTCCAATTATCATGAAATCACACTTCTCAGCCTACCCATGAAAATCTTTGTGGACTTGGAGAAGGCTTTTAACCGGGCTATCTTGTGGGGTGTCCTCTGGGAATATGGTATACAAGACCTGTTGCTACATGGTGTTCAGTCTCTTGCCGGAGCAAGAGCTTGGTCTGCATTAGAACATGTTGAATTAATTTCCAGTGGTGGTTGGACTCCGCCAAGGCTGCCCCTTGTCATCGTTTCTATTCAGAATTTTTATGGACAGAATCTCTAGGCACAGCCAAGGTGTTGAGGGGTTCTGGTTTGGTGGCCATAGGATCTTTGTCTCTGCTTTTTGCAAATGATGTTGTCCTTTTGGCTTTATCTAGCCGAGATCTTCAGCTCTTGCTGGAACAATTTGGAGCTGGGTTTGAGGCGACCGGGATGAGAATCAGCACCTCCAAGTCCGAGGCCAGGGTTCTCAGCCAGATAAGGGTGGAATGCACCCTCCGGGTCTGAAATGAGGTCCAACTGGAATGAAGTCCAAGTGGAGGAGTTCAAGTATCTCAGGGTCTTGTTGACGAGTGAGGGATGGATGGAGCAAGAGATTGACAGGCAGATCAGTGTAGCCTCTGCTGTAAAGCCGAGCTTGTACTGGTGAAGAGTACATCATGGTGAAGAGAGAGCTGAGCTGGAACGTAAAGCTCTCAATTTACCAGTCTATCTTTGTTCCTACCCTCACCTATGGTCATGAGATTTGGGTAGTGACTGAAAGAATGAGATCACGAATACAAGCGGCTGAAATGAGCTTCCTTTGCAGGGTGGCAGGGCTCTCCCTTTGAGATAGGGTGAGAAGTTCTGTCATCCAGGTGAAGCTTGGAGTAGAACCGCTGCTCCTTCATATTTGAGAGGAGCCAGTTGAGGCATCTAATTAGAATGCCCACCAAAAGCTTTCCTGATGTGGTGTTTCGGGCATGTCCAACTGAGAAAAGACCTTGGGCCAACCCAGAACACGCTGAAGGGACATTAAATTCGAAATGTGTGTTTGGTCTGAATTTGTCCCTTATAAATTATCTTGATCTGCACATTGCACCCTTGTCACTCCTCTCATGCACGTGTGAGACCTTTTTGGTTATTCATCTCAATC
The DNA here is from genome assembly GCA_028564935.1 of Neosilurus hyrtlii. Taxonomy (NCBI): domain Eukaryota; kingdom Metazoa; phylum Chordata; class Actinopteri; order Siluriformes; family Plotosidae; genus Neosilurus; species Neosilurus hyrtlii. The sequence goes on along the minus strand of JAOUQZ010045154.1, from coordinate 5,289 downwards.
ATATTCTTCTTTCGATTTTGGTTCTGTGTTTGGTTCTTTGGTTTTTTGTCAGAACTTTGGTTCTGACCTTTTTTATTTTATTTTATGAACAGCTTAACCTTTATTAGGCTGGAGCCTTTCCTTGTTGAATGCAGACAATGATGGGTGTTGGAAAATTATCACCCTATACGCTAGATAGTGCTTGTCAACAATTATAAAGCCACCAGAAACACTTGGTGAGAAATACAGGTTTAATCTTCAGAATGGATTCCAGGCTTCCACACTCTTAGTGAGCTAAGCCAGAGTCAGAGCCCAAAACAGAGAACAAAAGAGCATTTACAAATATCTAACTAGAGGAGAGTGACTACAAAATTGTAACAGCCAGAAACAGCCCATGCAAGCAATCATGTAACAATATTTATGTTCCAATGGCACCAAGTAATTACAGACCCAAAAGCAGGACAGACAAGACAAGGTAGCTTGAGATGGGTTTTTTTTTTTCAAAAAAGAAGCAGACTTGGAAAAGTCGTACATAAAACGACTGGCTAGATCACTGGAGATATGCGGAATAATGCTCGCTCCATCTAATGACACAGAACAATCTGGCAAAGGGACCAAAGAATTGCGGGCCTTTTATCCTTGGGAGAAAATGGGGAACAGGTGGAATCATCAGGGCGGAGCCTGCAATCAAGGCACACACAAGGGGGAGTCAGGTAACCTGGAACTAGAGGAGAGAACAGATCAAAAGACAGACATGACCCTAAATCCTCTGACGGGACATCACAGTACCCCCCTTAGGGCCAGCTCCTGACGGGTCAAGTGTCTCCGGATGCTGTCTGTAGAAGTCGTCGATTAATGTTTGGTCGATGATAAAGCTTGCGGGTATCCAGTCCACCAAAAACCGTCTACCTCGACCCTTCTTGCATACAGCCAGAAGGCTCCTGACCGCGTAGACCGGTCCACCCTCCACCATCTTGGGCAGTGGCCGGGGCTTGGTAGGTGGCACCAGACAGCTCTCTCAGACAGGCTTAAGCTTGCTGACATGGAAGGTCGGGTGTATTCGAGGAGACCAGAAGAACTGAGAGATCAGGATGTGAGCAGTCTCTTTGGCTGAAGGCAGCTTGGGCAGGGGGATGAAGTAGGTCATCTTGGAGAAGTGGTCGATCACTGTCAGCACAACCGTGTTGCCTTTCAGTGGGGGCAGGCCCGTGGTGAAGTCCAGAGAGATGTTTGCCCACGGTCTGTGTGGCACGGGAAATGGCTGGAAGAGACCCATCTGGGACTGTCGCAAAGTCTTGCTTCTGGCACAGACAGAGCAAGCTGCAACATACTTTGCCACATCCTTGGTGAGGGAAGGCCACCAAAACCATTGCCTGACCAAAAACATAGTTCGCGTGACCCCAGGATGACAGGATAGCAGGGATGTGTGTGCCCAATGTATCACCTGAGAGCGCAATGCTTCTGGTACAAACAACCAGTTGGGAGGACAGCCCTCAGGAGTGGGTACCCCCTGACACGCCTGCTGCACCTCATCTTTTATCTGCCAGGTAACCGCTCCTACCACACTGTCGGTAGGTAGGATGGGTTCAGGTTCCTTGGCAGCCTATTCTGATTCATATAGGCAGGACAGAGCATCTGGTTTGGCGTTTTGAGAGCCTGGCCTATAGTAGAGGGTGAACCAAAAAAGGAAGAAGAGGGCCCACCTGGCAGTTTAATCTTTTGGCCGAATTGAGGTACTTCAAGTTCTTGTGATTTGTCTACACCAGGAAAGGCTTATCCGCCCCTTCCAGCCAATGTCTTCACTCTTCCAAGGCCACCATGATGGCCAGCAGCACCAGGTTCCCCACATCGTAATTTCTTTTTGCTGGTAACAACTAGCAGGATAGGATGGCACATGGGTGAATCCGGTCGTCTTTGAGGGACTGCTGGGACAGACTCGCCCCCACTCCTACATTGAAGGCATCCACTTCCAGGATAAACTGAAGCTTGGGGTTGGGTATCTTCAGGACTGGTGCTGTGGTGAACAGCTTCTTTAGTCTCTGGAACACTCCCTTAGCTTCTGGACTCCACTGAAAAATTACCTTTGGAGAGGTTAGTGCACTCAGGACCTGGCGGACGTGATGCTGGTGGGTGGCAAGATCAGGGGAGAAAATGAGTATGTCATCCAGACAAACAAAGACAAAGTCATTTAAGTACTCACACAAAACCTCATTGATGAAGCCCTGGAAGACGGTGGGGGTGTTGGTCAGCCAAAAGGGCATGACGAGGTACTCGTAGTGGCCCATGGGAGTGTTGAGCCTGGTCTTCCACTCGTATCTATCATGGATCCTGACCAGGTGGTATACATTTTACAGGTCCAGCTTGGTGAAAACTTGGGCCTGTTGGAGCAGCTAAAAGGTGGAGAAAATGAGCGGAAACAGGTACCGGTGATCATGGTGATTCAATGCATGATAGTCTATGCACAGCCAAAGCGAGCCATCTTTCTTTTCCACAAAAAAGAAACCTGCTCCAGCAGGCGATGAGGAAGGGTGGATGATGCCAGCTTGCAGCGTGGCTTCTATGTAGTTGTCCATGGCCTTCTTCTCGGGGCCTGAGATGGCATAGTCTGGCCTTGGGGATGGGAGCTCCTGGCAAGAGGTCTATCACACAGTCCCAAGGCCAATGAAGTGGGGGAGACATTGCTCTGGACTTGCTGAAAACCTCCCTCATGTCATGGTAGCACGGATGGGACTCTCAATAGGTTGGGATAGTCACTAAGGGCCGGTTCCAGATCTGGCCTTCCCTTCCAGGGATCCCTGAGCAGAAGGGGATAAAGCAAGACAGGATGATCTGCAGGCAGGGTCCCAGCTCCTAATCACCCCCGTTTTCCAAATTATGTTAGGGTTATGAGCTCTCAGCCACGGAAACTTTTTTATTTCAGTATCAAAATCAGTTTCTTTATTAGAGAAACTGACAGGTTTCAGACTTAGAAAAAGTCGTACATAAAATGACCGGCTTAATCGCTGGAGATATGTGAAATAACGGTTGCTCCATGTGACAACACAGAATGATCTGGCAACGGGACCAAAGAATTGCGGGTTTTTTATCCTCGGGAGGAAATGGGGAACAGGTGGAATCATCAGGGCGGAGCCTGCAATCAAAACATACATGGGGGGTAGTCAGGTAACCTGGAATGAGAGGAGAGAACAGATTAAAAGACAGGCATGACCCTAAATCCTCTGGCACACACACACACACACACACACACACACACACACACACACACACACACACACACATACACACATAACAAGAGAGTTGATAAGTGCTGAGTGCAAGCATGGACTCTGGCATGACTGGCTATGACAGCATAGCTAAAAAGAAAAGGAAGACATTATATCTGTCTTATAATTTTTGATTGTTTTCCATTGTTTCCATTAACATCTTTACTTGCAACTACAACCAACTTTAATAATAGTGACACATATATTTCAGTAGATTAGTGGAAATGCAAATTAACTTGTGGATGTCTTATTACCATTATTAACTACAATTGTTTATAGTTTATAGGTTATGTGGTAAAAATTGTAATTTGAATTAGAATTTTTAGTTTATATCATATGTGTTTAATTGTTTGGTATATACATTCTCTACTGGTATTAATACTTATTAACTAAATTTGTTTAAAAATCAGATCTCCAAACAGATAATGAAATAGAATAAAAGGTGGGATAACAGATTATGGGATTTATTTTTTTATTCCATTTTCTGCATTAAGCTCATTGCAATAAACTATTTGTATTAATTTTGAAGCTCAACAAACAGTTTGAGAAGAAGAGAACTTTGGTGGAATATAGCTATATATATATATAGCTATATTCCACCAAAGTTCTCTCTCTCTCTCTATATATATATATATATATATATAATAACTGTTAAAAACACATAATCACAGGGTGTATTAAATGTATCATGAGTGTTTTTTTGTCTAAGTTTCAACTATTTTAGAAAAAGATTAGCAATGAACTTCTTTAAAATATATTGTTTTATAAGGTCAGCAACAGTTAGTGTTAAAGCTCTAACAAGTGAATTCAGTTTCCATGTTAAAAGTAGATCTAACAATGAGTTAAAAAATATGTTGCAAAATTATCTGAATAAAAAAAAATAAGTAACACTAAATACTTTTCAGTAAAGGAAACTGCATGTAAGAAAATATTTTAATATTTGACCAGATGAAGAGAAACAAAGTTAATCGAAAAGGAAACCATGAATCAAATTAAAATAAAATTTATTTTTATTTTATTTTATAATTTGAAAAATTAATATCAACGATGAAACAAACAAAATTTAAGCATTGCATGAACTCCCATTCAAATAAACGATAAACAATTTTGAAATTATAGTAATTATTACAATAATTAACATAATCCTGATTATCCAAGCATGACCAATGTCAGGTTTATGAAGAATAAGAAAAATCAATTAGCTAGACTTGTTATTGAGCCTTGCTTGTCTAATTTTCTTGCTTTGTGGAGTACACACCATGTTCTTTTTGCATGGGTTTCCTACAGGTACTCCGGTTTCCTCCCACAATCCAAAAACAAGCACAGTAGGTTAATTGGCTGTTCCAAATTGCCTTAAGGTGTATGTGTGAGTGTGGGGGTGAATGGTTGTGTGTGGGTTGGGCCTGCAATGGCCCTGGCAAGCTATCCACGGTGTGTCTCGCTTAGAGTCGGCTGAGATAGGTGCCAGCCTCCACTCCACCCTAATTAGGAATAAGTGGCTTTGAAAATAAATAAATGAATGAATCTCTTTGGTGCCTTTTAATTAAAAAAATAAAGTCATAGGTCTGCAGTGGCCTGGCAAGTTGTCTCCGGTGTTCTTTGCCCTCGCGCAGAGTCGGCTGAGATTGGAAGCATGCTTTCCTGTGACCCTAATTAGGATTAAACACTTCAGAAAATGAATGAATTGTCAGGGATGGTTTCCTGATGTGGGACTTGTACCTGGGTCTCCAGCACACTGGGCTGTGGAAAAGGACACAGTTGCAGAGGCACTGACACAAAGCAAGGGGTAGAGTAATTCTAGGTATTTATTTAGCAGTAGAGGAAAATGGCAACAAGCTTGGCAGCCTCAGAAAAAAGAAAAAAAACTTTCAGGAAACCAAAACAGTCACTGAGTGACTTAACAAAGAAAGGAGAAATAACTTTTCTTTGTTCTGTTTCTGTGACTCTTGATTAATGTCACCTTTATTTCTCTGTCAAGTCAAGTCAAGTCACTTTTATTTGTATAGCGCTTTTTACAATTGACATTGTCACAAAGCAGCTTTACATA
>JAOUQZ010045153.1:6417-27603 GCA_028564935.1 Neosilurus hyrtlii | reverse complement strand
TCTCTCTCTCTCTCTCTCTCTCTCTCTCTCTCTCTCTCTCTCTCTCTCTCTCTCTCTCTCTCTCTCTCTCTCCAGTAGGAGGAGCACCGCGTTGCTTAAAAGAAAGAAACCGGTTGAAAAGTGAGAGGAGAATCTTATGGCCACACCGACTGCACTCCGCCTCACAGCACTCACTCCTTAACGGGGTATAAATGAAGACCAGGCCATAATATTGGACCACAGGTTCCCCCCCTCCAGCCATGGCTGCTCTAAGAACCGTCTTCAAACTGGACGGATTTTACCGCAGTCTCCCCCGCAGCCGCTCCGCGTTTAAAACAACGGTAAGATCTCGAGCACAACTTCTTCAGGGTGCCGTCCTGAACGGAGTCCCACTCCGAGCGCAGTGCACTCACCAGGGCGTGGAACGGCTCACAACCGACACACCTAGGGCGCCTAAGTAGGGAGGAGGCAGCTGTTTGTAGTCAGCCATCGTGTTGCCGATACTAAGTTTGAAGTATAAAGGGCTGTTTTGTTTCTCGCCAGGTTTTTATATTTAGTATTTTACTAAAGTTAGTCTTGTTGTGTTTGTTTGTTTGTATTAGGACCATCAAAAGAAGTTTTTGTGTTGAATTTTGTATAACAAACAAGTGGTTATGTTTACTTGTGTTTATTTCCTGTCTCTTTTGTTAAAATTTGTTTGAAGAGAAACATCAAAGTGCAGCAGAAGTCCTTACTTTATTCTTAAATCTAAAAAAGTTAAATAAGCTAAATAACTGTATATATTTCTCAACACGTTTAAAATGGTCCTAGTTATATAATGTTTAATAAGCTTAAACCTATTAAACATGGCAGGAATGCTAACCCAGGCCTGTTCACTTCCCAGGTATAATAAACAAACATGACATACTTTGTTGCCTCCTGGAAATAAAATGTAATGGATTTCTGAAACCATTTGCTTACTCCTGTACATGAGTGTCAGTGATCCCTGCACTGAGCGTGATGTTAGGAAACATTACCATTATTTATTTATTAGAAATGTATCTTGAAGTCGTGCATTTACATTCATGGCATTTGGCACACACCGGCATCCAGATTAAGATTCAAGAGACGCGGAACAGAAACAAGATATAAAACAGGTGAATAAGGGATACCAAGTCTGTGAGCTGGTGCGTTTTCACCAGGAAACCTTTTTGTATTCATTCAAAATGAGCTATAATGGAAGGAAAAGCACATCAGATCTTCACTAGTGAATGGACAGGGCACCTTTAAAGATGATTATAATCGTTCATAAGCATCAGGAATTCAGATAATACAGTATAAATCTCAGGGTTATCACACTGCTCATTATTTCCACACTGTGCACAAATATGCCTCTTCATGTAGGAGTGGAGGAATGAGTCACCCGAATCGAGCTGCTGATCTTGTGGCCTGGTATTCTTCCACTTTTCAACTTCCCAGTTGTCCATCGCTTGTGTCTAGCTTTCTTTATATTTGTTTTGAATGGCCCTTTTGTGCCTGTGATCCATCAGGTTATCTGTTAACACCAACATGACCCCTGAAAGCATTCACCCAGTATCATGGTCCAATGTTCACGGAACAACAATAAGCTCATCACAGATACGGGAAAAGGCATAGTTTGCCTGTAGGCCCTGCAGACACTCCCGGGTCCTTCACCGCATTGTGCTGTTGGAAAAACTCTTCCGAGGCTTCACTCTGATCTGTTATAGGAGGAGAGAGTGCCAATACGCAGTATGTTTGCCATTGCTTTGCTTCTTAGCTACTCAGTGTTTATATTACATATTAGTGCTTTATTTGTTTATGATATCTGCACTACAATGACTCAGTTTACTAAAGACCCGAGTTATCATTCTTGTCTCAGGAAGGATTACATTTTGAGGTTGTTCATCTGCATGTCTGTGTGTATGTCTGAGAGTCAAGTTAGAATGTGTAGTTTTGATGTAGGATTTGTGTGGCGTTATCACTGGATCCAGTAGATGAACTGATTACATTTTGAAAATGGTGAATGATTTAAGGACCACAGTGGAAAGAACTTTTTAACTTTCCTGTGTTATCAAATTTCATTTTTCTTATTTTGTACTTATTGTACTGTATGCAATAGTAAGTGTGTGTGTGTGTTTTAAGGATCTTCTTTTACTTTTTCTTTCTTTTTGAAATGTATTATAAACTTGTTTCTGGGATATAAATTAATATTAATATGGTCCAGACGTCCCTGTTAAAGGGACCCGTTAATATTGGTGCCTATGGCATATTACAGTGAAATGAAAGGCAGGCCTTCCAAACTCTCCAGTTACACATGAACGTAAGTATATTTTTATTATCAGGTGACACTTTCATTTTCGAATTGCATTTGCTAAAACCCTTTTAATAGTTCGATTAGTGTGTTTGAAAAGGATACTGCTTCACTCTTGTGATTGCGTGAAATTGCAAGGAAAGGACTTCAAGCCATCAGTTCATATGCAAGATAATGGCAAAAATAACAGTATACAGCTATTAAACTAACAAATCTGATATAAATTAGTGAATTAGTAAAATAGAACCATGCACGTAATATGAGCTTACGTTTACATACATTAGACAAACATTGGCTCATTTACTTGAATGATTGGTGTAACTCGCCGTTTATTCATATGCAGAGTACTTCCGTATTTACCATCGGATACACGTGAATCAAGTGCAACATTTTGCAGTACAATGTCACCTTCTTGTGTGATTGATTTATTTTTTCCTTACGAAAAAGCTTGTAATAATAATAATAGCGTGTTTTGATGTGCAAAGACGTGTCTGATGTATGCAAGCGTTTTATTAAGTTTGGGTTTAATTCCCTTTTAAATAAACATGAAATACAGTGTTATCTCTTGGAAATAAAATGTCATCAGCCACAATGTCTTTCTGAAACCATATCCTCACTCCTGTGTGCTAGTGTCAGTGACCCCTGAACTGGGCGCGATGATACTAGAAAACATCGCCATCTTGAGGCAAGCGAGAGTGCAGTGACTTTTTCCACTTTCTACAAGTCTGTGTTGTACTGACAAGTTATCAAGCAGGGCCAACATCCTGAATGAAACGTGATAAGGTCCCCATCAGGTGTAGAAGCTACATGCTCATGTTTAGCAGATTTGTTGTATATTAAATGCATTGTACTATATATTATAATGATACTTGCTTTACTTCACTTTATCCCGCCGCTTGTACCTAAGGTGTTGCACAGAGTGAAGCTTTCAGTCAGCCTTTTGATCTGTCTGCTTTATCCTCGTTTGTTAGAGAGATTTGAATCCATTGACTGCTTGCTAGGCCTGTAGCAGCTTCACCAGAGCCCTGATTGAAAGATGTTTCGGGGTGACCTGGGCCAGGTCTTCATGGCTGCCGTATGGTTACCCACGCGATCCTTCTTTTCCGACCCAGCAATATTGTACCTTGCATGTTTCTACCCTATGACCTGGACGAAGGGCTGGACTTATTTATGATAATGTTCTACAAAACCACACTGCTGTAGGACTGTAATGAGCTGCCGTTTGTGCTGCAAGAGTGCACATCTTGCATGTGTACATGGCTTCAAATCTTCTTACAAAAGAACAGCTGAAGGTGTTTCTGCACAGTGGCATGCCAGACATTAAGAAGGTGCTGTTCTACACCACTTGACTGTCAATAACAGAGGAAACTAAACAAATCAGCGAAATTAATATTATAGTTATGCCTTGCATTGTGTAAATCTGTATGAACAGATCAATCACTAGTTCAGAACAGATTTTTTTGTCAATATTGCTTGGCTATAACATTGTGTGCTTGATGTGGCAGTGATTTATTGGAGTTGAATTTGGGAACATGTGGAATGTTAGAATAGTCTAATCAGCAAGACCGAGCTATAACCTGTCAGTTTATCCGCAGTAAACCGCCTGCTTAGATTGATTGATTTGACTGTCTCTTAATTAAACAGAGTGTGCAGTTAATGTTGACGGGCTAAAAACGAATGGGAGCATTTTGATTGGATTCCAGTGCTTTCTTTGTAAATTCACGCTCTATGCTGAAACCATGTTGTTTCACTGCATTGGTTAAAGATAACGGATCGAGCATGAAGGAACCTGGACGTAATACCCAGTATTTCATCCTGGAGACTTTTTAAGTGTAAATGATCGTGTTCTTGGTTTGCTCATGAGGACAGTTACTGTTCCCTCAGGGGTATTACAAGTTTAATGATCTCATATGTCACACAGTTGAGAATTCCCTTTTGGTATATTACCGGTGGTACCTCAGGAGAAGGATGGGAACAATGTATCTGAAATAATTTTTATAGTCTCTCAAAATTGTACTTGGAGTAGACCTTAAGAAATCATTTCTAGATTATTATTGGCAGGAATTGTCTGAGATGTGGAGGGGAAAAAATCTTTCTTGAAGAAAAGTGTAAAGTACAGGTTTATGTTGTTGCAGTTAAGAGCACTACTAAAATAACACCAATTACAAATGTATGTTGTAGCATCAGCAAGAATTTTTTTTGTGAGTGAATAGAAGGTTGGAGGTTTAAGCCCCAGTATGACCAAGTTCAAGTCCTAGTACCACCAAGTTCCTGCTGTTGGGCCTTTTGAGCAAGGCCCTTAATCCTCAGCTGCTCAGTTGTATAAATGAGAGTCTGCCAAATGCCGTAAATGTAGTTCTGTCCGTCAGTCTAAATGTACTTTAGAGTACATTTACTTGCTGTGTGCTGAAGCTGGGGCTTTCAAACTTGGTATTCTGGCTCTCTGCTATAAGTGCTAGGATGAGTTTGTGGGTGGGTGACCATGATCTACTTTTCAAGTCACACAGGCAAAACTGCATTTTGGGTCATTCCGTGCCAAGTCAAACCAAATTTCCAAAATCTTCGCGGGTGACCGTCTCAGATTTTTATGAATTTTTTTTTTTTTCAAAAACCTCCATATGTCTGATGAACACATGCAAAATAGTTCTGTTTAATTCCTAATAGTTTCACAGAAATACATTTTTGAAATAGGGTACCCTCAACCCCAATTTTATACCCGTGAGCAAAATTTGAGCTTTTTTTGCATTTTCAAAAATTTGACCTGAAATTTGGTATGGGCAATATTTATAAACACTACTGAGAGAAGAAAAAAAAAAAATGACATTTGTATATTTTCATTTTTATACCATCACCAATATGGCAGTTTGTTCATTTGCGATTTATTTATTGATTTATTTTTTTGAAAAAGTAGACACACCTACTGAGAAGAAGATACAGCTTTATGTAAAAATTTTTTCTCTCGCTGAAATACCATCATGGTGAAAAAATTATTAACAAAATCAACCGTTTATATGCAAAAATGATTGTACAAATGTTTACTGATAGAACTGTCAGTGATACAGCCCTCATATTTTGTCAAAATGGGTATAAAATAAGTATATATGGCACTATAACAATATATAAAACCATCACTAAAAAATGTAGAAATGAATTTCACAATGAAGGCATTTCAGCTAGAGAAAAAAAAATTGACACAAAGTTGGTATATAAACAATGTCTTTTCAGGAAAAAAAATTTCAGCAGTGGAGCACGTGTCGACATTGTCAGATTCCTCTGTGAACGAAGGCTTATTTCTGAATTATTTATTTCCTACTTAAAGTCAGTTACCTATATATGTAAAATCTACACTATGAGCCTTATTCCTTTTATCTTCTTCTCAGTAGATGTCTACCCCCCCTCCCCCCCCCCAAAAATCGCAAATGTACACATTTCCATATTTGTGATGGTATAAAAATGAAAATATGCAAATGTCACTTTTAAAAATTATTTTCTCTCAGTAGTGTTTACAAATAGTGCCGATTCCAAATTTCAGGTCCCCTACATGCATTTATTGCCAAGATATTGCCTTTTTAAAATGCCAAAAATTTCACTCACGGGTATAAAATTGAGGTTGAGGGTACCCTATTTCAAAGATGTATTTCTGTGAAACTATTAGGAATTAAGAAGAACTATTTTGCATGTGTTTTATCAGACATATAGAGTTACTTGAGGAAAAAAAAATCAGGTAAATCGGAGACAGTCACCTGGGAGCCTCTGGCCAAATTCCAAAATGTTGGAAATTATTGGCATGGGTATTAGCTTTCTGGACATTTTCTTGCCACACACTAAAGCTGGGGCTTTCAAACTTGCTATACGTGCTCTATATTGGCATATTATGAAATGCTCCTTTCGGCCAGTGCGTCTGGACCCCTGTGGTCTATTTTCACATTTGAAGAGAGTTATTATAAGTAATGAGGTTGGCTGGAGAAATTATTCAATGTTTTATGCAACAAATGCATATTCGCAAACGTTTTATTCTGGCAGTCTTGGGCAATCATATGAGCAACACACTTGAGTCTTCAACTGTATTAGCATATGGCCAGCTAGTTAACATGCATTTTTTTTTGATAGTCTGTAGGGAGTATTATTTAAACTTGTTTTTTGCTGATTTTGAATGCGTGTGCTGGACAGCCTGTTTGGCTTCTCCCTCCCGTTTATGATCTTTCGGCTATCCATCCCTACTCTGCTCTGATTGGTTGCCTGAAAGCTTCATGCTTGGCTTTCTGTCCATGTTACAAAACAAACTCGGAGTTTTGAAATATAAAGAGTGCATTTTCTCAATCAAAAAAGATTTTGCTGGTGGAAAAACTGTTGAACTGTGGAGAGAAAGGGTAAATTTTAAAAGCGCTGGAATTTTTTTCCTAAATCTCATTTTTGTCCAGCTGTACATAGCAACCTCATTCATGTCTGATGAACACGAGACACTGTGGAGTGACAGCAGGCCTTTTCTTTGGCTGGCCTGTGTTATTATAGACAAGAAATCTGGTCATTATAGTCTGTCTGCACCTGACAGCTACAGTGGGTGGTTAGCTGAATTTATTCTCTAACAAGAGGAGCGCTCCATTGGGTGCTGCGAGGAAAAGGGTAGGGAACAGCTCTTAGTCATTCTCATTAGCAGCTGAAGTATGGATCTGGCATTTTCTTCAGGTCTGCATGTGTGTCGTATTTGTTTTAGTAATATTTGTAGTTTTCACCCAACTTTATACATATAAAAATTTGTAATAGATTTTTAGTGAAGTGAAAGGATGTTGAATGAAAAGGATAGAAGTCTCATCACATTGGTCAGGCAATACAGACATGCTTGGCAGGTACAGAATACACAGCAATGACCGTCTACCATAGATATTCACTCCAGTCCAAGAGATTATCCTTGATGAGAAGCTCCCACAGTCACTGGTTATGCCTTATTGCAGAGGTGTCAAACAAATTTTTACTTTGGGCCACATTACACAATTTCTAGTTCATCAGGCGCAGAATGATCACTGAACATAAATTTCAAAAAGGGCGTGGAATGAAATCTGCTTTCCTTTTCCATTTTTACTTTCCTTTTGTGCCACAATTTTACGGCGATTAGCTAGCATGCAATCTGTCTTGAGTTATGAATGACTAGCTGTTTGTTTGAAATAGGTTGCTGCCACCTAGTGGAAGGATGAATTACATTTCATGGTAGTGACTGATGGAGAATAATGTATGATAGTCATATTCTTTAAAAGCTCTTGCGGTAAGATGAGTTGGCGGGCCAGATTTGGCCCACCGGCCTATTATAATGTGCAGTTGTATGTTTATTGTTGACAAAGCTATCGATCCAGAATGACTTCATAGACATTTCAGGGCTAAACCACTCTGTCACTCACTCATTTGCCAAACTGCTTAATCCTACTAGGGTCACAGAGATGCTGGAGCCTATCTCAGCCGACCCTGACTGAAGGCGTGGTACACCCTGAACAGCTGAATAGAACCATTGCAGGTCCAACACACACACCAAATTTATACTGAATTTGCTTTAGAGTGAAATTAGAATTATCACTGAGGAGGCAAAAACCAGGATTTGGAACATAAGTATCAAGTATATCAGATAAAACTGTGATTACACGAAAACAAAGCTCAGAAATAACTGGATGTGTCTCATCAGAGGAGGTGCGTTCAACTAAAGATGGTCCTCACATGGTCCTTGTATGGTACTGTTAACTACATTCTTGTGGGTATCTGTATAAGCCGAGGTATGCTTACTTGCTTTCACCTCAGGGTACATTCGCCTCATTAGATATGCAAGACATAAAATAGTGGTCAACATGGGGTCATTATTTATATGGTGGTAGAATTGTGAAGATGCCTCTTTAGCGGTTAAAATGCAGTACGCTTATGATGTTTTGCTTTTTTTTAATCCAACACACTGTGAAATGGATAAAACTTTCTCCAGGGTTAAAATGCATTTGTAAAACCCTCTGCGATTTCTGTTGAAATATACCCTGTTTGAGGGGGAACCATGTTTGCGCTGGTACTAGTTTTGTATCTGGGGCAGGGGCATTCAGCACTCCCTCAACTATTTCTTACATTTCCCTAAGTGGCTCTCATATTGCTTCTCGGAATCACTGTTTATAAATGAATAAATTAGCTTAATATAAGACTACCTAAAATAAGGTAATTTTTCTTTTTCGTCTTGAAATTTTTTCTTTAATGCCAAGTGTCTACGTTTGTACGCAGGAAGCCATAAAAACGTGTAAATATAATGCAACACTTCCAGGTTCAGTTGGATTCAAAGACAATGCTGTGTGTCAAGATGGCGCTTAATGCACCCAAGGCAAGTTTTGAATAGTGCCAGGAATAGCTGTTGGTGTAGCGACTGTGTAAAGGCAGCTCCAGAGAAGTTCAGGATGTCTGAGAACTTAACGGATTGGTGTTTGTCATAAAGCTTATGAAAAATCCTTCTTTGGTACTTTTTTGTTCCATTTCACAAAGGAATCTTTTGCAGGTATCTTGAGCGTGCATTCTTCTGAACTATGAAGATGTTTTTCACTGCTTTCTTGCACAATGGCAGCCATTTTGGTTTGGTTGAGCACCACTTCATTCACCAGAAGTAAAATACCCAGCAGCATTCATGTGACTTAATACTACTAAAACCAGGTTCTAATGGGCTACTTATGCAAATACTTCTGCCTTATAAGCACAACTGCCTTGGGCTCATCCACTATAATTACAATGGAACTATTTTAAGATAAGATAAGGGATCTTTATTGTCAGCTGTTGCATGAACAATGAAAATCAGTTTAGCAGCAATTATTAAAAAGTCAACTAAGGTAACTACACTAAGCTATATATAAATGTGCAAATACCTACATAAACATCTGTACACACATAGACACATATACATGCACATCCTGTATATGCAAACACATACATTTATCCACATATTCACACATTTAAAAACATACACAGAAGTGTGCATGATTTGTCAAAGGTGCATGGTGTACACAGGGTGAGAGGTAGAGCTTTTTAATGATAAGGTGCATGATGCTAGAATGTTCAAGACCTGCTCTAAACATGAGTATTGCATGTAAACATGAGTATTGCACTTAGAGTAACATTGCACTGTCCAGGAAGATGGTGTGAATGATGGTTATTCAGTCAGTGTATGTGATGGTAGTGGTGGGGTTACATGTTTAACAGCTTGTGGATTAAAGATATTCTTGAATCTGATAGTTTTTGGTTTTAGTGTCCTGTACCTTTTTCCGGAGGGGAGAGCGGAGAAAAGGAAGTATCCAGGATGTGTGGGGTCCCTGATAATTCCACTGGCACTCTTCCGAAGTCTGCCAGTGTAAATGGCACCACCCGCTGCAGGGCCTTCCTGTTCTCTGCAGTACAACTGTTGAACCACACTGTACAGCAGTAGGTCAGGAGGCTTTTGATGGCGTAGCGGTGAAAGTTTGTTAGTAGGGGTCAGGGTAGGCAGACTTGTTGGAGCTTTCTTAGGAAGTGCCTCCTTTGTTGTGCCTTTCCCACCTGGTGAGTGATGTTTGTGGTCCAGGTGAGGTCGGATGTGTTGGATGTGTTCAGGTCCAGGTTATTGTTGTTGCACCATCACTGCAGATGTCAGACTTCCTTCCTGTAGGCTGACTCGTTATCTGTTATCAGACCTATGACAGTTGGTCTCGTCAGTGAATTTGACGATGGTGTTGCTGGTGTGAATGGGAGCACAGTCTTGTGTGAAGTGGGAGAAGAGGGGGGGCTGAGGACACACCTCTGTGGTGTTGTTGTGTTCAGGATGAAAGTGGAGGAGACGTGGTCTCCTATCCTGATGTTCTTAGGTCTGTTGCTAAGAAAGTTCAGTATCCAGGTGCACAATGAGCTCTCTTGGGCCAAGTTGCCCAACTTCTGAACCAGTTTATGTGGAAGAACTGTGTTGAATGGGGAGCTGAAGTCTACAAACAGCATCTTCACATAGGAGTTACTCCTGTCCATGTGTGAGGGCTGTGTGGAGGGCTGTATTAATGGCATCCTCTGTTGACCTGTTTGGTCTTTATGCAAACTGATGTGGATGAAGATCAGCATGGAAGGCAGCCTTAATGTGAGACAAGACAAGTTTATCGAAACATTTGGTGATGATGGAGGTTGGGGCAACTGGGCAATAGTCATTCAGGCAGCTTACTGTGCTACTCTTCGGCACAGGAATGATGGTGGCTGTCTTGAGGCAGGTGGGAACCTTACACTGCAGTAGTGAGAGGTTAAAGATGGTGGTTAAAAACCACTGCTAGATGATCTGCACATGTTTTAAGTACCCTTCCTGTTACTCCATCTGAACCAATAGCTTTCCTTGCGTTGACTTTGCGGAGAGTGCCTCTGATCTGGTGCAGCAGGATGGGGTCAGTGCCCCTCTCTGGAAGAGCAGGGCAGTTGCGTGCCTCTCTGTTGTGTTGGTCGAAGCGAGCAAAGAACTGGTTCAGGGTGTCCGGTAGGGTGCTGTCCGAGGAGTCCGCTGATGTGTGTGTGTGTGTCCTTGTAGCCAGTTAGTGTCTTAATCCCCTTCCACATATTCGCTGGTGTTATTGTCCAAGTGCTCCTCGATGAGTTGTTTATATTTGCACTTGGCTTTTTTGATGCCTCCTCGCAGGGCCCGGCGTGCCTCTTTGTAAGCTTACTGGTCTACTAACTTTAAGGCATCATCCCATGCTCTATACAGGGTGCGCACCTCACTGTTGAACCACGGTTTCTGGTTCGGGGACACTAAACAGTCCTTGTTGTGATCACATTCTCAGTGCAGTAGTTTATGAGGGCACAGCTGATGTGTGACCCTCCAGGTCTGTCTCTTCTGCGAGTATTCCCCAGTCTGTAGAGTACACTAGGTGTGTTCAGGAATTCCTAAAAGTGGAAAATTTAAAGCCTAAACTCATTTATTAACCTGCTCGAATGTTTCAGACTTAATGCTTCATCATACATAAGAAATGTCTATTACTAAAAAGGAACACCCAAGCTAATATTAGCCTAATACTTTGACTTTGTGGTTTTGCTCTAGTGCCGAATATAAGCAGTGATACCAGTGACGCAAGGTTCACATTATTTTCAAAACAGAAATATATTTAATTCCTTGAGTGTCAGAAGCTTAATGTCTGTTGCTCATTATGTGATTTTCCTCATATAGAACATATATAACAAACTGATTTATTAAATGTGCAGCATTATAGAGAGGAAAGCAATCTGAAATCTCTATAGGAAACCAGCTACTTGCATGTTTTTCTCTGTAGAGGTCTTGGAGATGGTGAAGTCGGATGGAATCGGTTTAAGAAGCCTTTTTACTTCCCTCTCGCTCACACAGCTCTATGGACACTTTCTGTATTTAAACCCTGTAGTGGGTAATTTAGGGTAGTGAAAGAATAACCATGGTGTGGAAGGGTAAAATATGGCAAGCTGGTTGTTGTGGTTAGGAAATTGTAGAGCTGAAGTGATAAGAAGCTCTCTAAGGGCTCAACAATATGCCGGGTTCGGCCAAAGAAAAAGAAAGAGTTAATAATTTTCTGGATTAGATTGCTGAGTGCTGCTGGGTGAAGGGGAAATGGTGGCCTGGTGTGTTCGTACTGACCCATAAATCGGCAGTGACACAAACTATAATAACTTTATCCCTGTAAGGTATACCCGTCAAGCCCTTTAACATTTCTGCTGAAATTGGTTTTGAAGCCAATTTGTCATTTAGTACTTTTGCATTTTGCACTTGAAGCTGTGTGAAAGGATCGAATTGATGGAGACGACTGGAGTCTGGTGGCCACGCCGTGAGTGATGCTCAATCCTGACCCATAATTCAAGACTGTTTTATGGCTTCTGGAATGACTTCGGAGCAAATAAAAGCCCACATTAGTGTGTAAGTCACCTTCTTTAGTATGTCCATCATGACTATACTTCAACACTGCTGGTCTCAGTAGAGAAGATCGAACTCTACACAAGAGCTTTTTTTACGTGAAGCTTTTCTATCTCACCAACTTGTCACCTAATTATCAAGTGCAGTCTGGTGTGTTTCATGCAATAAGTGAAACACTCCTGAAACCCATTGAATTATACTGCTTTCCTAACCAGAAGGAAAAGCCTTCATGAACTAGTGTGGCAGTCCTGCTGGGGTTTGTGTTCTGAGGGTCATGCATGAATGTTAGTTACTGACTTTGGCTTGCACAGGACAGTGTGTGTGTGTGTGTGTCTGTGTGTGTTTTATTTTCTAAATCCGTGTGCACACAGCTGCATCTGTTGTTCTATATAATTGTTTTTTGGGTAATTCTCAAACAGTATTAGAGGTGAGGATGTGGTGTTATTTTACTGACACTGTCAGAACTTTAAATTTTATGGTTTAAACCACTTAACCATGTATGATGATAATAATAATAATAATAATAATAATAATAATAATAATAATAATAATAACTTGAAGCACTCAGACCGCAAACTTCTGCCAAGGAACGACAGTCTCTCTCCTGTTTAACCTCTTTGGCAGAGGTAAACAAAAAACTAATCATATATTCCATGACCCATTCTCCATTCTTTCCCTAAAAAAATCAAAAAATTCTGTTCATAACTTTTTGCATAAAACAGACAGACAAACACCGGCAAAGCATTACCTCCCTGGCAGAGGTGGTTATTAATAATAATAATAATGATGATGAGGATGATGATGATAATAATAATAATAGGACCCTGCCCTCACCCAGAGTCGGCTGAGATGGTTGCCAGCCTCCCCGTGACCCTAAATAGGATTAAGCGGCTTAGAAAATGGATGAATGAATGAGTAATAATAGGAAAATACAGTAGTCGAAAATAAAAAGAGCAAAACTGAATATGAATCATAGCAACACTAGCTGATCTTGAGGTGTCTGTGAACATATGCATGTGGAAGTGGGTGGATAGTGCTTTCCTGTGTGTGTGACATGCTACTCTCTAATGTTGCTTGAGCATCAGTACAAAAAAGATACAGTTGGTCTCAGAGGATGTGACAGTTTTCATTTCCCTATTTGGAAAATTGTTGTATTTTATATGGTTACCCCTTCCATATTATACTACGAGTACTACTGCTACTAAGAACAATATTTTTATTTGCTGTTAGTAATCCGAAGGTCAGTCCCCACTGTCACTACTGTTGAGCCCTTGAGCGAGGCCCTTAACCCTCAATTGCTCAGTTGTATAAAAATAATAACTGTCGCTCTGGACAAGAGCGTCTGCCAAATACTGTAAATGTAAATGTAGAAGTGACTTGAAGTTAAGCCCCTCCCACTGCTGTAACATAGCATTTAACATTAAGCAGCTGCAGATTAATTTTTACATATTTCAGTTGGAATTTATAAATTTTTGAGCGCCCCTATATTTATTGAGACTAACTGGATTCATTGGCAGGTGTGATTTCACAATCCTGCGCACTGAGTACCTGGGTGCATGCAATGCTGGGCATCGTCTCCTTCACTGGTCGCCACCATGGCTATGAAACAGAAGGAGAGGGACCACCAACCAATTTTCCACCAGATAAAGAAGTGTTAGGTTTGTTCTTCTGTTTAGAAGAGAAAGATGTTAGGAGACAAACAAAGCAATAACTGAGCTTGATTTTAGACACTCGTTCCCCTCCACTCGGGGATTATCTTCACCTCTTAGGCCTCTAAGAAAATCACTTTAGCAGACACAGTCACGTCCGGCACATCTTCTCACAGTCACATCTTTGATTTGTTTAAAAAATTTCCGGGATTTCATAAAGGCACAGACAGTCCTTGTGTGGTAATGCGACACAGGATTGGTCCGTTCAAAGAAAGTGTTACATTCCGTTTACAGGGACTGGTTACTCCGAACAAAGCATTGTGTAAATGAAAGAGCACTTAACGGTGCAGGGTCTTTTCCGGTTACTGCACAGTGGGGGAATGGGTGTGTCACGTTTTACCCTATCAGGACAGACACAGCATCACCACTGACGGCAACGTCCTGTCCACACTGCATGAAGTATCTATGCAGGAAAGCTAGGAATAATAAAATTGCACATTCTGACAGTAGTGGCTTAGGGGTTAAGGCTCTGAATTACTAATCAGAAGGTCAGGGGTTCAAGCCCCAGTCCCACCAAGTTGCCACCGTTCAGCAGGACCCTTAACCCACAACCACTCAGTTGTGTGAATGAAATAAAAAATGTCAGTCGCCCTGGATAAGGGTGGCTGACGAATTGTGATGTTTTAGGTGTTTTAGGAGGTCTCCTGGTGACTCTTGTTTAGATCGAGGCAACAAGACTATTAGAAAATATCACAAAATCTGAACTGCATGATTAAATCTGCTGAGTGATAAAGCTGAGGTCAAAGAGTGCTGAACGTGCTGACATTTTGAATTCAAGTCTGAAGACAGATACAGATTTTTGGAGATAATACAAACATATACACATCCAGAATGTGGCCCTGCATTCCACCCGTCTCTGTATGAAGTCTGGGAGGAAAAAAACACAAGAGGTAGCACTTGGCTTTGTTTTCATTTCAGGTTTTTAACACATAAGCAACAAACTAAGAACCTGCAGTCTCCAGCCATCTGCTCAAACACCGCTTGGTTTTCCCCTGAGGATCTAAACTGAAACTTAGCTTCACTTGCATCATTTCCTGCTTGGAAAAAAGAAAAAGAAAAAAGAAAACCCAACTCATTTATTGACTTATTGAAGTGTCACTTCAGCCTCATTCTCTCTGAGTGAAAAACAGCACAACAAATTTCACTAATGAGAAACCTAACGGTCTGCAATGCCTTTCTTTCTTTTTTTTGTCAGCTTATTTTAAGGCATTATAGGTTTCCAAACAGAACAAATTCAGTCCACTGAGGTTAAATTGCTCGCTTTATGTTGCTCTCAAAGTCACAGTGATGTACACGCTCAGTCTTCATGCACGGGACATTCCTGCCCTGTAATTACTGTTGTGGAATATGACGGTCATGACGTTCAACCCTGTAGTACCGCGCAGCAGACGTCTCACTCACACGAATAGAGCTGTGATATCATTTACATACATAACATTGTGATTTGATATGGTTTTTGGTCAGGCTGAATCATGGAGGAAAGGCTGCTATATATTGGTGCATGATTTGGTGTCTTCAGCTGGCTGCAGTTGCGCTACTGAGGACCAATGAACGCCACACTAAAACTAGTGTGTCGTTCATTGGTCCTCAGTGGCGCAACTTACCGGGTTAGCTTGTGAAAACAGAGTTCCTGGAAGAATGCATCTCAGTATAGTTGCTGAGTGTTGAAACATCTTTAAGGTTATAGCACATGTATACAGCTCACATTATTATAGCTCACTTTGACTTTATGTATTAAAAAAATCTTTACCCAAACAAACAAACTGAATCAAGGCCTGAAATGCCCCAGCATGTGCAGTTTAGATGTAACATTTAAGAATTTTAACCCCTTGCTGTCACAACATAGACACCCAAAACTTTTTTCTTGCTTTTTTCAGATACCGCAACCATCAGACCAATCTAACAAATAAATAAACAATCTATCAGACAAATCTAAATAAAAAAATTCACTTGGCAGAAAATGCAGTCTGGGCATCACGGGTTTAGAAGAGTCCCAGGCTCGGGCGTTTCTGTGGGCAGTTTGCATGTTCACCCCGCACTTTCATGGGTTTCCTCCGTGTGCTCTGGTTTCCTCCCATAGTCCAGAGACATTCATATTAGGCTAACTGGCTGGTGTACCCTGCCTTCGCTTTCTGTCATCTAAGTTAGGCTTCAGCCTCCCCGTGACCCTAATAGGTTGAAGCAGTTCAGCACATGAGTGAGAGAATATGCAGTTGACTGAGCTAAATTGTGAAAGACAAACATTTATTTTCTTGCAGCTATTTTTGCCTCGAGACATTTTTATCCAGGAGAACTTTGACCTCTGAATTCATAAGCCTTGGTTTTGTAAGCTGAGAGAAAGCAAGTAGGCGTGACTGTACATCATTCAGCTACTTAAGTAAGCCTGGGGTACATGAGGGGGCAAATAGCTCATCCACCAAGCTATTCTAGGATTCATGTGGTAAATGCCATTATTTATTTATTTTTTTTGATTGACCTTATTTATTTATTTATTTATTTATTTATTTAGCTCTTTCTTTCTTTCGCTCTTTCTTTCTTTCGCTCTTTCTTTCTTTCTTTCGCTCTTTCTTTCTTTCGCTCTTTCGCTCTTTCTTTTTTTCTTTCTTTCGCTCTTTCTTTCTTTCTTTCGCTCTTTCTTTCTTTCTTTCGCTCTTTCTTTCGCTCTTTCGCTCTTTCTTTCGCTCGTTCGCTCTTTCTTTCGCTCGTTCGCTCTTTCTTTCGCTCTTTCGCTCTTTCTTTCGCTCTTTCTTTCGCTCTTTCTTTCTTTCGCTGTCAAAGTTGAGGTGCCTGAAAGTTTTTCAGTACCTTGCAGTGTGTACTTGGAGCTGGAACTTATACTGAGGGGTTTCTTTGGACTAGATCAAGAATCTCATCCCCTTCCCCCCTAATTGGTCAATATTTGAAATTTGTGTTGAGTAAATGGATAAAATGGAGAAAGAATTGTTTTTAAGCTAGTTATTAGCACCATGAATTCCTTCATTCATCTTCAGTAGCTGTTTATCCTAGTTGGGGTGGCAGTGGATCTGATGAACTGTAAATTTCAGGAGTGCTAAGTGTGATACAGGAATACCTTCTAATTGTGACACCAGTCCAACGCATGGCATCTCAGGTGCAAACTGGAGAACCCAGAGGAAACCCGGACTGAAAGGGAGAGCATGCTTGGGAGCTGGGGATCAAATCTGGCAGCCCGCAAATGTGCAGCAAATTCAAAATATTCTTGTTGTTCACTCTAATCCAGGACTTGATAATTAATAGCGCTCGTTTTCTACCTTTTTTACAGCAATGCAGTGTTTAATGCTTCACTTCTTTCACCTTGCTTTTCTCAAAATCGAGAGTGGGAAATAATAAAGGGAAATGGGTCCCATCTGCATTTGGTTTATACCTAGGACCTTCTATGGCCTGCTGTGATCTGTGCCCAAATCATTGATATGCATAGAATGCCTTCAGTGAAAACATTGCTCATGGGAATACGCTCCTCTGTGCGTTGAGATCTCGGAGACGCTGTCGGAACCCTCGTGTGTTCGCTATATCATTGGCTTCGGCTCACTGGATACGGATGAGGTCTTGATTAAATATCGATGCAGCAGTCACCCTTCTTAGAAGAGCACGTACCTGCTGGGTCATAAACACCAAGTACTGTGTGTGCATGTTATGTACTTTCCACCTTATAGGAGTCAATATTCTGTCCATATTTATACTCCACTGATAAACATTCAGAGAGACACTGAGTATACTGTAGCGAGAAAGTAATAGCTTTAAGACGGAGCTATATGACACGAATATTGGCCTTCTGTCCAGAGACAGAGCAGGGTGGAAACTACATATATTTAAAAGATTAAAATCTATTGTGAAGTTTTATTTAATTGTACTTTAATGCTATCAGTTCTGTCTATATTAAATATCTGTATCCAGATTTTGACAGTTTCAAAAAGCTGGTTATTTCTAGAATTATTGGCCCCCTGTCTAAAAATGGACAAAGCTTTCATAAAATAAATAAATAAATAAATAAATAAATAAATATACACACACACATACATATGTGTGTGTGTGTATAGTAATTTTAACTATTTTTAGATTTTTTTTTTTTTAATTTTTAAATAAAACTACTTTTAAATTATTGACACAAATCACCTACTCTCATCTCACACATTTCCTGAATCGCCTAGTCCTGTTATGGTTGCGGGGAAGCTGTGCCTATCTCAGCCGACACTGGACGAAGGCAGGGTACACCCTGAGCAGCTCACCAGACCATGGCAAGACCAACACACACAACCATTCACACTCAAGGCTGAGGTCCATTTTGGAACAGGCAATTAGCTTAATTTACATGTCACTAGAATGTGGGAGGAAACCAGAGTACTCGGAGGAAACCCACACAAGGCCAGGGAGAACATGCAAACTCCACAGAAATGCCCAAGCTCGGGACTCAAACCCGAGAGGACTCAAGCTATCAGAAGAGAGGCGAGGGTGAGGGACAAGCCAGTAGTGATCAACGATTGGTTTAGTGGAACATGGTTATTAGTAAAGTAAGTAAAGTTTATTCCTATTGTTTGTTTATTTATTTTCCCAGGTAACAAGCCTTGTGTCAAATAACTGTACAGAAAAAAAACAACATGAAATAAATACAGAGTAAACACCTTTTGTCAATTTAAAACACTATTGCTAACAATAAAAAAACAACAGTAAACATTTAAAACATTGAGTGGAAAACAAGGGAAATCCTGTTTTACTGCTCCACACCCTGCTAGCACACAGTGGAAGTTTGCACAAGTCTAACATGACAGTGTAAATATTCTGCAGAGGTAGTTAGAGTGATGTTGTCTGTTGTGTAGATTTGTTCATTTTCAGTGCAGTCTTTTTTTTTTTATCCCAGTGGTCATGAAAAGGTTCCTATTAATTTAAAACTGTCCACATTTACTGCGTCACTTCTAACACTCACTCCGTTTACTCTGGAGTTATGGCTGGATCAGGAAAAACAGCCAGATCCAGGATCTGAAACAGAAAAACAGTTACTCAGAGAAGGAAATAACAGCCAAAGCGATGTTACCCAAGTATGAAAGCTAGTAAAAACCACAAACTCAACAAAACCTCTCC
Source organism: Neosilurus hyrtlii (assembly GCA_028564935.1). Lineage (NCBI taxonomy): Eukaryota > Metazoa > Chordata > Actinopteri > Siluriformes > Plotosidae > Neosilurus > Neosilurus hyrtlii. The sequence continues at coordinate 8,624 of JAOUQZ010045153.1, read as the reverse complement.
TGAGATACCTCCTCTCTATCTATCAGTGTTGTCTGGTATCTGTCTGTCTGTGTACTAGACATCCAGGAAAACTGGATTCAGTTGTGTATTCCAATTCTTTTGTTATAATTCATGTATCTCCGCACTGACTCCAAAATCATTGTGATATTTTAATTTCTGTTTGTTTTGTTTCTTTTCCCGTCTGTTTTTGTTTTTGTTGGTGTCTGCAACATAACTCAAAGTTTTAATGACCTTAACTTATAAACCATTACATTTTAGATGCCATCTGAGCATTGGCTTCATGTTGGGGGGGAAAAAAATCCAAAGAAATACCTGTTCTTTAATATGGGGCAAACTTTCATCAGACGCCCACTAGAGGGAGACATTTTATTATAACTGTGCCAAGTTATAATAATCCATTTGTTCAGAGGTACCTTGCATTCTATGACTGCCCCTCTAGTTAATTTGTAGGTTTGAACTTGAGGTGGTGAAACCTCTACAGTCCTACAGGTGACGCACTCTAAACAATTTCGTATTGACAGACAGCACAGTATCCCCTATGTTTTGCTAACTTTATGTAGAAATAGCAGTTACCAACCTTTCTTTTACATTAAAACTAAAATTGTACCAAAAAAGACAAAAAAAAAAAGTATTAACACCTGTGTGCTGCAACAAAGTAATTACCCCTGTGCTGTGCCCTCTATTACCCTCTTGCACCATGCTTTCACAAAATCCTAGCTGAAACACTCTGCCTGTCTGTCTGTCAGTATCTATTTCTATTCACTGTCTGTTCGTTGTGTCTGTGCAGTGTCTTTGTATCAGCACTGTGTCTAACTATGTACTCGCCTGTCTCTCTGTCTATGGTCTATCTGCACATGAAGCACCATAGTCATGGTATATGACTTGGATGGTTGTCCTGTGTCTATGCAGTGTCCGTGTGACCCCACCACAAGAAGCCCAATAAGGCTGCGGCATCGCCGAGTTGATACTGATTGGCTGTTATGTATCTCTGACTTGCATGACGACATGCATGGTGGGGGGATTTTTTGTTTTTTAATTAACAACAAATCCAAGCTCCACTTTTAGGCAGTGTCTAAATCTATATATTAGTCTACACCATCTGTTTGTCTTCAGTGTCTGTTTCTATTCACTATCTATGTGTCTATCTGCACTGTCTGCCTAACAAGATAAGAAAAACAGTTTATGCTGTGGGGTGGAAGCAGCAAAATGTGCATCTATACAAGTCATTTTATCTGCATCTGTTGGTCTGTTTATCACTCTCTGTCTTTTACATAATGCACGCAAGGTGAGATATACTTTATGGAATATAGATCTATAATATGTCTGTTATGTGTTTTCAGTTCAGCAAGTGGAGTCTTCCAGTTGCCTGCTGTAGCACTGCAGCACCATCTAGTGGTAATCTTTCAACATGACAGTCGGTATAGAGTTTTTCAGTACATATGCTGACATGCATATATTATAATTTCTGATGTCTTCTCCCTGCTGTAGATCTTTCAATACAGTACAAATATAGCCGCCCAGTACTGGCACTGCCTCTGCCTTCCAGACAGGAGAAATGCCTGTTCTACCTGAGACCCATGATCTCCACTGTCAGTGACTTTATTCAGGACATCCAGAGAGAGGATTCAGGAGTTTCGACAGCTTCTGTACTCACGATGGGTATATATACACACACACACACATAAACACATATAAACACAGCAGTTTTAGGAATAAGGTAACATACTTTCTCCCACTTACTGTATTCACAGTATAATGTGTAAAATCATTGTCTTAAACGTATAGTTATTTTTAAATATTCATTCATTCACCCATTTTCTAAGCTGTTTAATCCTAATTGGGGTCACGGGTAGGCTGGCGGTCATCTCAGCCAACTCTGGGCGAGGGCGGGGTACACCCTAGACTGCTCGCCAGGCCATCGCAGGGCCAACAATCACACAAACATTCGCATACACACTCACACCTAGGGGTGATTTGGAACAGCCAGTTAGCCTACTGTGCATTTTTTTTGTACTGTGAAAGGAAACCAGAGTACCCAGAGGAAACCCACACAAGCACAGGGAGAACATGCAAACTCCTTACAGAAACACCCAAGCTGGGAATCAAACCCAGGCCTTCTTGCTATGAGGCGGACATGCTAACCTCTATGCCTCTGTGCCACCTATTTTTAAATATAGTTTTATTTCATTAATTTTTTTTTTCCAGCC
>JAOUQZ010045152.1:0-5000 GCA_028564935.1 Neosilurus hyrtlii | reverse complement strand
CAAACACACACTCAGGCCTGGCCCTGATTTTATCAGGCTTCAAAGGAGTGGACCTTTTCCTAGACAGGGCGCATGTATATACGGTACGCGCGCGCGCGCATGTGTGTGTGTGTTGGGTGTCTGGATTAGCTCACAATAGTTGATTGTGTTTGTGCGTTATCAGTCAGTCACACATTGAAACCGAAGGCCAGCACTGTAGACAAGCAGAAAGGGGTTGGAGGTCACCAGCTTGGCACTGGAGGTCTTCCTGAATGTTTATGCAGGGAATTAGTTACAGTTTGTAAGGAATAAAACACCGTGTCACGCCAGCATAGGAAATTCATCAACCGAGGTAGTTTTACCACCCAGAAGTAAGAACTTCTCCAGAGCGCCAGCTGTAGAAACGGGTTCCGGCCGTCTGTCCAACTTGTTCGTGCGGTAACTTTGGAAGGAACTGACATAGGATCACCATATTTGGTGGACGGGTTCCTTTCAGGAAGGTCTCGGTTGGGATTATCTATCACCTTGATCTTGTTTCAAGGTCACAGCAGTCAACGTAACTCACGACAGCAAAACCGTACACTACTTTCTTTCTGCGATGATTTTTTGCACTGCCACCTGGTGGCATCCTCCAGATTTACATCAAGTACACATGCAAGTGTAGTCAGTACACTGCTTGCGCGGCAGCATCGTACGCATTGCGTGGCATCAAGTACGTTCCAGCCGTTACAGTTAGCATCTAATGTAACCAAATGAGTTCCTGTTTTTGTATTCTGTTATAGCAGCTAGCCCTGACCAATCAGAATCGAGTATTCACATGAGCTGTGTAATAAGGTAAATTAATTCATGCCTTCTCACCAGCTGTGAAAAGGGAACCAGTGATATTGTTAGCCGTGTCGCTACCAAGCACCTCTCTCTTAAAGAGTCTTATTTTTGTCAAATATGAAGCCCAGCTTTTTTATAGTCTTGAAGGAAAGAGAGAGAGAGAGAGAGAGAGAGAGAGAGAGAGAGAGACTGGACTGTTGTGTCCCTGCGTTGTGTCTAGACAGCGGTTAAATTCGGCTGAGCTCAGTCTTTATCAGCTCTCAAGCTGCTCTGGATTCTGCATGTCATCGCCTCGCCACTCGTTCACTCCCTCCATCACTCCTCTTCTGTTCTGCTCCATAAAGGCTGATTATAGCAGCATGTATTTCTGGTGCCTTTAAAAGAAACAGGTCACCCGAGCGGAGGGGCCGCTGTCTTAGATATGCATTAATACTACAATGCATTTTCATATTACAGGATGATTATTGTTTTAATTATCGCTGGGCGAAGGTGGGGTACACCCTGAACAGCTCGCCAGACCATCGCGGAGCCAACACACACACACACACACACACACACTCACACACACACACGCCTATGGCTGAACAGCCAATCAGCCTACTGTGCATGTTTTTGGACTGTAGGAGGAAACCGGAGTACCCAGAGGAAACCCACACAAGCACGAGAACATGCGAACCCCACACAGAAACGGCTCTTTTATCCGAACTGCGAATAATAACGGTCAAGTTTACTTATAAGGTATATTTAAGTTTAAAATTAAATAGCTGTGGGTAGCACGTCCGCTTCACAGGAACAAGGTGTGTGTGTGTGTGTGTGTGTGTGTGTGTGTGTGTGTGTGTGTGTAGCTGGGATATTGTCATTCTAGAGATGTAGAGCAAGTTCTTGTCAAGGCCAGATTGCGAGGGCGCTCTGTTCCAGTCCAAAACTGGTTCTGACCGCCTCTAGCCGGTTCAAATAGTGTCGTCTGTTCCTTCCTCCATCCTCTTCCTCCCTCTCTCTCTCTCTCTCTCTTTCTCACTCGCTCTCTCCCTCACGCCTTCTCTCTCTCACCCCCTCTCTCTTTTCCTCTCCCTTTCTCTTTCTCCCTCTCTCACTCTCTCTCTTTTCCTCTCTTCCTCTCTCTTTGCTTCTTTCCCTCCCTCTCTCTCTCTCTCTCTCTCTCTCTCTCTCTCTTTCTCTCTCTCTGTGCTGAGTGATATCTCTAGGCCATCAACTCTGTTAGCACACGAGCTAAAATTAGCAAGTGATGCAAATCCACTGGGATCCGCCAGTGTGTCCCTGATACAGAACATCTACACACACACACACACTCACACACACACACTCATAAACACAGCTGGAAATAAGCGTTCAGAGCAGAGATAGACGTGTACGTGCACAGACGTCTAGTCACGCGTGTGACAATATTAATAATACATAGAGATCAGGTTTGCACACGTTTACCGTGTGTTTGTGTGTGTGTTTGTGTGTGTGTGTGTGTGTGTGTGTGTGTGTGCTGTAAACTGATCGGTTCCTCTGCCGCCTTTCTGAAAGGTCAGGTCTGTTCCTCTGATCAATGATCCCATAAAGGACGAGTGGGCGTTCCTCAGATCCGGTTCGATTGACACAACATGCAGCCAATCAGAGAAAGAGATCAGCACTGACTGGTGTATTGTACTTGGAGCTGCACAGGAAGTGACCGTGTGTTGTTACGCGAATGTGTTTTCACCCTCTGCACAGAAAAGACTCGTTTCATGATTTATAAAAATATCTTTTTTTTTTTTTTGGTGAGAATTAAATCTGCAGCTGTTTATTGTCAGTAAAAGTAACGGCACCCCATGTGCACTAACCTCCAAACTACAAAGTATAAACTCTAAAGGACTAAACATCATTTGAATGTGCTGCAGTGCATTGTGGGATTTCAAGAGTGCTCTAACTGTTTAATGTTGTGCTTTTAAATGTCATTTAAAATAAAATAAACACAGTGAACACTTTCAGACATACTGTCTGTCTGACGCTCTGGCTGTCTCTCTCTGTCTGTCTCTATTTCTGTCTGTTTCTTTCTTCGTCTCTGTCTCTCTCTCCTTTGCTTATGTCTCTGTCTTTCTGTCTCTTTCACTCTGTCTCTCCGTCTCCCCCTGTATTTGGAAGTCTCCGTCTGTCTCCCCGTCTCCCCCGGTATGTCGAAGTGTCTGTCTCTCTCGGAGTCTCCTTGGTGTCTCTTAGTCATGCTTATTTTCAGTCCTTTGCCCAGCAGCTAGGCTTGTAAACCTAAGTGTGTGTGTTGGAGATTTAAGCAGCCCCATGCTGTGAGACTCATGGTCCTGTGTGTGTGTGTGTGTGTGTGTGTGTGTGTGTGTGTGTGTGTGCGTGCATGTATGTCTGTGTGTTTGATGAGCTCTCTGAATATCAGTGCAGACTATGCTAGAGCAGATTTTAGCAAGCAGTTACTTGTGTGTATGGTGTGTGTGTGTGTGTGTGTGTGTGTGTGTGTGTGTGTGTGTGTTTATAGGAGTACATACTGGGTTACACTAGCCCTGCTGCTCACTCGTTCGCCCTCTGTGTCTGTGTGTGTGTGTGTTTCAGCCTGTCAGGTGTGTCAGAGGACAAACTAATAAACGAGGGGAAAGTGAAGATGGAGGACGACCCGGAGGTCCTCGTTAAGGGTGAGTCCCGCGTTACTCTCTCTTTGTTTGTGTGTGTGTGTGTGTGTGTGTGTGTGTGTGTGTGTGTGTGTGTGTGTGTGTGTGTGTGTGTGTGTGTGTGTGCACGTGGTCCACCTGCACTCTGTGGCATTCTTATATTTCTCTGGGTGTATTTTATGGCTGTATTATGCTTAAAATACCTACAAACTATTGCGATAATAAACTGAAATCATTCATGGCTGCTCCATGGGTCTCCATGGCAACCTGGTCATACAGTATTTGGTCATGTTGTCATGTTTTAGTTTAATATAAACATTCCTGTTCGTATAGTTCAGTATGTTGACGATGGTTAATTTGCAGAATATGGTAATTTATAGCTCATTAATAGCTATTTGTCGTTTACTTCTTTCACCAGATGTTTAAAATGGCGTATTACGGTTACGCGTCAGACATTAGCGATATCTTCCCACCAAGCCTGGGGGGTGTTTTATTGTATTTTGCAAAACTCGCTGTAGCTGCGCAATGCTAACTTTGGAATTCTTGCATTAGCGTAATTGCTAGGATATTTACATTCGTGACGTCAAGACAGAACAGCGTTTACGGTAGTCCGCTGGGCTCGTGTACTGAATTAGCGCCAGCTAACTTAAAGCTGACGATTTAACGCTGACGTAACGCAAAACAATTTTCCATCCACACTCGACTGTAGAGAAAAGCCGCGGCAGTTTTATAGGATATAGATATAAGTGCTAACTTTATTGGTGATCAACTTAGCCAGTTTATTAAATATACAAATGTACTGTAAATACTTTAGGGGAGGGGCTTGTGTGTGTGCATGTGTGTGTGTTTCCTGAACCGCCGTGTGATGTCAGAGTGTGTGAATGAGCGCTATTTGCTTCCACTGCACTCCTGCCAATGTGTACTGTGTAATAATAAATGCGTGTGAATGCTGAGGCAAGCTGCTAAACATGACCGTCTGCCACCAGTCTGTCTGCCCCTCACACACACACACACACACACACACACACACACACACACACACACACACACACACACACTAAAATACACGTATTTATCCAACCACATATAGTGGACATTTGGAGTGTAAAGCGGTAGAGATGACCAGAGAGCATTTTTCCGTTCCAGTGTTTTGCCACACACACACACACACACACACACACACACACACACACACACACACACACACACACACACACTGAGGCAAAAGCAGCAGGTGGTTTCCATCTAGAAGCAGCAGTGGAGAATGGTGACGTTGTTCTCGCGTCACTGTTTCTCCACCAAGTTTTCCAAAGAACTGCCTTTTCCCACACTGCCCAAACACACACACACACACACACACACACACACACACACACGGGTTCATACACGATCACAGCAAGAACCTTTGTAGTCCCTCTGCAACCCTCCCCAAACAAGTACGCGTCTCTGTGGGATCACGTGTATATTTTCTAACTGTTTGTGTTTGTGTTTGTGTGTGTGTGTGTGTTTGTGTGTGTTTGTGTTTGTGTGTGTGTGTGTGTGTGTGTGTGTGTGTGTGTGTGTGTGTGTGTGTGT
>JAOUQZ010045151.1:0-10697 GCA_028564935.1 Neosilurus hyrtlii | reverse complement strand
AGATAGATAGATAGATAGATAGATAGATAGATAGATAGATAGATTGATAGATAGATAGATAGATAGATAGATAGATAAAAAAAAAAAGAATCAGTAAAATTGTGACATGTTGGAAATTTTGGATGACATTGTTATTCTTACCTTCAGTTCTGTGTCTGGGTTTAGGGTCAGCTGTGCCAGATGTGCAATAGCTCCAATGTCCACTGCGGTCTGTGCAAGTTCTGGTGAGTGTTTGCAGATGTCACCCAGTGTTGAAGCAGAAATCCTCTTCAGAGCAATCTCAGGCTCCTGGATGCAGAGAATGAGGAGAGGAACAGCCCCAGCATCCACCACTGCCTGAGCCAATGCTGCGTTAGTTATTAAAAATAAAATCAGAAAAAGCATGATTTTGCTATTTACTCACTTACTCATTTGCCAAACTGCCTAATCCTATTAGGGTCACAGAGAGGCTGGAGTCTATCTCAGCTGACACTGAGCAAAAGCAGGGTACACCCTGAACAGCTTGCCATACCATCACAAGGCCAACACACACAACCTTTCACACTCACACTTACACCTAGGAGGCAATTTGGAACAACCAGTTAGCCTACCGTGCATGTCTTTGGACTGTGGAAGGAAACTAGAGAACCCAGAGAAAACCCACGCAAGCATGGGGAGAACATGCAAACTTCAAAGAGAAATTTAGAGCCCAGGACTTGAAACCAGTGCAGTGGTGGTTCAGTGGTTAAGGCTTTGGGTTACTGATCAGGTCAGTGGTCCAGGGCCCAGTGGGGACTGTTGGATCCTTGAGGATCATCCTCAAGTGCTTAGTGGTATGAATGACGTATAAATGTAAGTCAATCAGGATAAGGGTGTCTGCCAAATGTTGTAAAAGTAAATGTAGCCCACGACCTTCTTTCTGCAAGGTGGACCTGGTGTGTTTATCTTAACTAAAATAGGAGACGAGCAGCAGCTTTTCTCCCTAAGGGCAATTTGTTTGCCAAAAAACCCACTTTTACATACAGAAACCACTTCAAACCCTTCTAATACTACCGAGGTAGCAGTACTACTCATATCTAGTTACCATGACATCGGAAATGTTGCTTTGAAATCTTCTGACTTACAGGAGTTGTGTTGAGCGATGTAGCCCAGCGATGTTGCTGCAGCCTTTTTCACTTCAGGATCTAACTCCTGCAGGGAACTGACCAAAGCATCAAGGGCACCGCAGTCTGCCACGGCTTGTGCCAACTCGGGTGAGTGCTTTGCCACAGCACGAAGAACAGACACCGCTGCCTTTTTATAGAAGCGCTGTGGAATACATTTAGTAGACTGAACACCAGAACATGGAACATGAGAATGCACATACAGGTACAGTGACAAAACATCACAGTGAGATGTCCCAGGTCTACCTGACCCTACGTCACCCGTCAAAATGCCTCTTCTGGTGCTGCTTGTATATTATGTCCGAAAAATTGAAGAAGCAGTTTGCAATTTCAGCAATCACTGCTGTCCATGAGATAAATTTAAAGCCTTTCTGTGTCCTTTATTCACGTTTTCAATGAATATTGAGAGCCCCCTTTAGGTAACTAGAAACAGTGCAGGGTGGGAAGTCCCATGGTGTTAGTGCCCTTCTTTGTGACATCTCAAAGGGTTTGTAGGTCACACAAGCAGGACATCATGACAAGTAGACATAGGGACGCCACTAAGTGGTCTGCTATTATATAGGACATCACACATTTACAATTTAACCTATGGATGGGACTAATTTCTCTACCAGAAAAAACTGCAATGGTTGGATCTAGATATATTTTTTATCATTAATGTAAAACCTTAACTGCTTGCATGCATAGTTTACGTCTGTACCCATTTGTTCATGGAAAAAAATTCAAACAAGTAATAAAACATACGGGGGCACCATTGTACTGTGAAAAGTGGGGTGGGGTGGGGGGGTGACACTAAAGAAATGGTTAACTTGGAAGTGTTGCGCATTAAATGGCCTGGTATACATGCCATGCGTTCATGTAAACAAGTAGACAGATGCCTGTGTAGTATTAATTATGTGCATGTCCTAGTTTTAATTTCTTCAGAAGTTCACTAGTTTATATCTGATTTGCTAGTTTAAAACCAGTATACTGTTATTATTGCCATTATCTTGCTTTATCAGAATTGACGTATCCATATCCGTACACTCACGAGAGTGAAACAAAATACAAATGGTGGCTGTTTTAAACAGGCTAATGCAAAAATATCAAACAGATTATGGCAGACTGTAACTTTGAAAATGTAAGTAAAAACCACCTGACGATGAAAATATACATAGTTTAACAGAAGTGTTTGAACAGCTTTCCTTTCATTTTCTTTTGAGGATTTTTTTCTCAAAATGTAAGCTCAGATTTTAAAGATGATATACATTTGATTTTTTTCATTATTGTATAATATATGTGTATAGTATAATGTATATATAACGCCCAAGCAGACTTAAAGGTTTTAGACTTCGTAAAAGTAGAGCTCAAGGCTCCTGTATAAAACCTTTAACGATTCTGTTATGTTACTGGTAAATTGCACTTTCAAGCTACTCCATGTCGCCAAAGTGGACATGGCTACAGCAGAATATGACACTTATAAGGACACACCACCTGTCTTTAGTTGATTTGGTGATTAGCTTAAGGCCATCGTTTTGTTTCTTTGGCTCGCCTCAAATTTGCTTAATGGCAGTACTTTTTTAATTTATTTGCATCCACTGAGAATCAGAGAACAGAGTATAGTCCAAATCTGGAATTTTTTAAAATAATCCATTTAAAAACTATCTATCGTGTTACCACTGTTCAAGTATCTGGTGTGTAATATTGCCTGAGGAGCAGAATAAAACCAAACTCTCTCGACCTGTGGGGCTTCATCCATACATGCACGATTACCAGGTCCTTAAAATAATACTGATCATTCTGGCTTGACGTCTTACATTCTGCTCAGCCAGTGAGTAAATGACCAGAGGCACAATGCCTCCCTTCACCACAGCCTCGGCTAGGTCAGTGCTGTGACTGGCAAGTTTTCCAACAGCCAGAGCAGCCGAGTGCCGGATAGTCGGGACTGTATCCAGGAGGAGAAGCTTCAGGAAGGATAACACACCTGAAGAAGAGAGAGAGAGAGAGAGAGAGAGAGAGAGAGAGGCAAAGATAGTCAAGAACAATACCAACTATGCTTTTACCAGACACCTTTTCTAATAAATAAATAATTTCCAAACAGTGCTAAATTTAAAAAGGTGTCACATCAGTATTATAATCAGCACCGAGCTTTTTTAGCTATATAAAATGGGATGTACAAGTAATTTGAAAGTTGCATTGTCCTTGTTACATATTATACAGTATAATAAGATAGTATATTAAACAATGTTTTTTTTTTCATTATTATAAATAAATACATTTTTTATATTCTTATGCAATCGTGATATATAAACAGCCAGTCAGCATTAACTCAGCGACATGACGGCCTTATTAGGATTCCTCTGACAAAGACATGGGACAGCCGTCGAAGCACTGTAGTGTTCCATGCCTATGGTGCTCAGCACAGAAGCTCTGCTACAACTGGATTTTTGTGTAGTATTTTGTATAAAGTAGTTTGCATGAAAAATGCTATATGTATAAAAAAAATTAAAAAGATGATGATAATTATTATTGTAAACATTCAATTCCCCACAACATGCAAAAAATCAGCAAGATTCTTCACTTACCCACATTCTGAAGTGTTTCGATATTCTGAGGTCTTGTGCAAAGCTCTGCAACTGTTTGCGCAAACTTGAGCCGTTCGTTCTGGTACTGCTCAAAAACTACAAATATTTAAAAGGCTTACAATTCTGAATGACAATTCTCATGAGAGTGTACAAGCACTATAAATGCTGCTAATCTGTTTGAATATAATAATAATAACAATAACAATAATAATAATAATGATAATAATAATAATAATAATAGTAAGTATAAGTATAACAATAATAATAAGTATAATCATAATAATAATAACAATAATAACAACAACAATAACAATAAAAAGAAGAAGTATAATAATAATAACAATAATAATCATCATCATCATCATCATTATTTAATTATTAATATGTTCAAGTAACTAAAATACCTGTGAAAATTATAAAAGCTAAATAATGCTAATGATAAAGTTCTAAAATACTTTCTCACCTTGTATAATATGCCGTTGGCTCATAGTTTCAGTCCATCAATAAACAATTTCTTAAAGAAATAAGAAAAATGATAAGCAATATGAATCTTGAAAGAGGGACAATTTTAATTTACTTAACATTGACAATAATGAAAGTCAAGTCTGATTATGATTCTAACTCACTGTTTGTTGTTGTATTTAATATTTTGAATGTTAGCTCATGAGAAATAATGCAAAAGGTAACGTGACTACACCTGTGCAAATGAGTAATCCACCAAAATAAATACATCAATAAAAATGATTAGTATATACTACACAGGAAAGGTGCAATCTGATTGGACCGCTATCTCCGAATTAAAACACTATAATGTCTGAATCCAAACGACAGACACTTTACAGCTTTTAAATGAAAAAATAAAAGCAATAAAAATCTTTAATAAAAAAATTAAATACAAATCTATCATTTGTTTTTTTATTTCTACATAGCATACACTAAAACACCTTTATGGAACACAACTGACTTACATTTCTGTGTAGTCTATAATAAACCCTGAACAATTATGCTATAAACAGAGCTACACATTATTTACTTCCGGCTTGAAACACACAAAGCTCACCTGACCTGCCTCTATATGTCATGACATGACATATACATAAGGGTTTTTTTTATTGAATTATGTTCATTTTCTGAAGCGCTTAATCCTAATTAACAGGTCACAGGGAAGCTGGCGCCCATCTCAGCCGACTCTGGGCGAGGGCAGAGTTCACCCTGGACAGCTTGCCAGGCCATCGCAGGGCATATTTATGTTCCATTATAGTATAAATTAAAATAATAATCTTCCTTTCTGACTCTGAGATTATTCAGCAACGTCCACCTTGCCTTTGGCACATTATTTTAAAGATAAATACTTAAATAAATACACACGCACACACACACACCGTCACGTTTCCATGACTTGTGGGGACAATACATAGACTTGCATTCATTTCCTGGAGAAATTTCCCTAAACACTAGAAATTTCCCTAACACTAAACATAACCACTACTTGCCTTACTATAACCTTACCCCAACCTTACCTAATCTTAAAACATCTTCACCTTAAAATGTAATGATTTACGTCATGGGGACTTGTGGTTTGTCTCCATAAAGAAGCCAAGTCCCCATAACGTGACTGTGTAAACAGATTTATGTCCCCACAATGTGATGAATAGCTAGACCACATACACACACACACACACACACACACACACACACAGCAAGAAGGTCGCAGGTTCAAGTCCCGCTCTGTGATGGATTGGTGAGCTATTACGGTTGTACCCCACATTCACCCAGTGTCGAATAAGATAGGATCCAGCGTCCCAGCAACCCTAGTAGGATTAAGTGGTTTGGCAAATGAGTGAGTGAGTAGACACACACACACACACACACACACACACACACACACACACACACACACACACACACACACACACACAGCAAGAAGGTCGCAGGTTCAAGTCCCGCTCTGTGATGGATTGGTGAGCTATTACGGTTGTACCCCACATTCACCCAGTGTCGAATAAGATAGGATCCAGCGTCCCAGCAACCCTAGTAGGATTAAGTGGTTTGGCAAATGAGTGAGTGAGTACACTCACACACACACACACACACACACACACACACACACACATGTCAGGTTTATATCCGAGGACTAATTTAAACACTGATAAAATGCACAAAAAATTGGCTCCACTCCCTCCACCTACAGGCCACTCTCCGGGTGATCAGTCCCGTTATTCCTTTACGGTGTGTAACGCTTTATGCTGTCTATATGAAGAGATAGAATGAAACCTCTCTGTACTCACATCTGTCCTGCTGCGCTGGTTAGAATGATCACACACGCCATGATGCGCATTTAAAGTTAGACCGCGACTGTGATGTCACAAGGGAAGCAGAGTTTGATTGATGCGTGGACATGCATGTTTAATGCAGGGTCGCTGCACAACACACAACACACCTTGTTACATAGTTTTAATACCAGTCTGGGATATAACACACACACACACACACGCACACACACACACACAAATGTTGATTTAAGGGAGCATTGTGGATTTGTGGATTGTGGATTTCTAAGACAAAACAATAAATGCAATCTGAAGCTGGTGGGCGAAGTAAGATCTGAAGATTCAGAAGGACTAGAAGGGCAATCAGGAGGATGTGGCACTCCTCGGACCACCACAGGTTGTTCAGGAAGCCAGGTTCTGAGAAAGCATGAGCCAGAGTGTGTGTGCACACAGGATTGCATTCTCCCTGACAGGCTGGCACATGTGGAGTGGTGGCTGGCACATCCACCTTACAGCACGAATGTTCTGGGAAGGATTGTTGTTTGTTTTTTTCTTAAAATATTTAATTGCAGTAAAATTCCTGACAAATCATTCACTCACTGATTTGCCGAACTGCTTAATTCTATTAGTGTCGCAGAGCTGAAACCGGGCGAAGGGGGAGAACACCCTGAACTGCTCATCAGACCACTGCAGAACACACACACACACACAACCATTTCCACTCATATTCACACCTAGGGTCAATTTGGAACAGCCAGTTAGCCTAATGTGCATGTCTTTGGACTTCGGGAGGCAACCAGAGTACCCGGAGGAAACCCGGGCAAGCACGGGGAGAATATGCAAATTCCACATGAACCCAGGACAGCAACCCAGGACCTTCTTGCTGTGAGGCAGACGTGCTAACCACCACATCACTGCGCTGCCCCAGTTCCCCAACTGTTTTGCTTTTCACAGTCGCTAACTGTTACTTGACATTTTTACCAGCAGCTTGTGAGCAATCACACAAAAACTCATGTGACCTGTGCAAGTTTGTCATCTTCCAGAATAAATACATAAATAAAAAAAAAGACCACAGGGGTCCAGACGCTCCTGCCGAAAGGACCGTTTCATGATATGCCAGAACAGAACAAGCATAGCAGGTTTGAAAGCCCCAGCTTCAGCGCACGGCAAGTAAATGTCCAGAAACTAAAGTGTGATGGACCGACAGACGAGACCCATTCTTATAGCTCCCAAGGGGCAGGAGCTAAATATTAATAAAATAATTAATAAAAATAGTCAATTTGGAGCTTGTTTTATCCTGGAGCCACAAACTACATGCAGGTTTTATTCTGAGCACAAATGAAACAGACACGACAAACTAAATCCTAAACTAAACTAGAAGCAGTGCGTAAAGCTCAGTGGGTGGGATGTCCCAGGGTGGTAGCGTCACAGAGTGTCTCCAACAATCAATACAGGTGATAATGTCACAAAACGTGGCAGTAGCCCTTCTCAGTGACATCATCACTGTGACAAAGAGACAGAGGTAGACAAATAGGTATCTACCAGATATACAATATAAATCGACCAGTTTACACGTCTGAGTTCAACTTCAACAGGAGTGAGAAGAATAACAGCCAACACACATGGCAACCCCGACTAAGGAGAAAGAGGAGTGTGAGAATGTCATTCACCAAAATGCGACAGAACGACAGGACCAATCGCGTCATACCAAGTTCTCCACCGGTCCTTTCAAAAAGCTGCACGTTTTACCTGATAAACGGAGGTCTGGAGAAGTAGTCGAAGGGGCTCAGGAGGATCCTGCTTACCTGGAGATCGTTCACAGAGCACGTTTAGAACCAAAAAAGAAGTACACTCGTCCAGTGACTGAGTCTCAAGAAATTGGATGGATTTCCACGCCTCTAGTCGCATTTGATCGCACGGACAGACGACTAAATTTCCCACGGCAGCGTACCGAAATCACCAAATACAAGGAAGCTGTCTTGCGTCAGGATGAACTATCTCGGAAATTGGAAACAAAGAAAGTGCTTTTGCAAAAAGCTGCAAGATAATATAAGAAATAGCGTGCTCCTAATACCGGCCCCAGGCCCAGGTTATTGGGGAGGGAGGGTTGCATCAGGACATCTGGTGTAAATCCCCGTCCCAAATCAGACATGCAGATTCAATCAGAAGGAAGAGATCCTCTGTGGTGACCCCCAAACTTAATATCTCACCGAGCAATGAATGCTGATGAATATTGCGATTTTTTTGGATTCGTCAACTTTTCTGATGAATGTTGGTGAAAATCGGGGTTCGCTTCTGTCATTAGCGACAGTTAGTGATGTTTAGTGGTGACACTGGTGTAGAAAAAATATTTGAAGTTTTTTTTGCTTCAGAAACAAAATGTGCTTTATATTTACGATGGATTTTGGTATACTGATTTCAAACATAATTCGGTTTCCAATATATTAAAGCTTTTTTTTACATTCGATGTCTACATCATTATATCAAACATGGAACTACATGTATAATATATATATATATTTATATATATGGTTCCTAGAGGTGACCAGCAATCTGTTCAGTAAAGTGATGGAAGTCATTCATGACTTGTAGGGACAATGTGATGCGATCCACATCATTTATGATGCAATACCAGCTTCAGATTACATTGTTTATTGTTTTGCCTAAAAAAAAAGAATAAAAGTGATGTTCAAACCCAGTCATTGTTGATTATCATATTTATATCATACATCAACGGAATGGTTGTTAATAAAACTTTGCAATTTTAGGTGCATATCAAACTCCCACCCTGTCCAGGCTTTGAACCCTTGACCTTCTGCACCTGAAGTAAATTCTCCAGCATTGAAGCTATTTACCTAAAGTTTATTCCTACATTCAGTCAAACATGTACTTAGTGACTTCTGATTTAAATTCCGATTCCTTCCCTCTATAACTCGCCCATCCTTCATGATTCCTAACTCAGGGGTGTATATGCGGACCCAGTACTTTATCTCAGAAACTCGAGCCAATCAACAATTTTAAGCATCAGTTTCATTCCATTTAGGCAAGTTTGACTATATTTATTTCAGAAGCCTTTTGGCTGTAGACCAGTGTAATTATAATAAAATTGGTCCCGAGCGAATTTTTCTGAAAGCGCTTGCGAAAAACAGTTGGCGAACATTAGCAACTACTTTCTCCCTGCTGCTCAAAATCTAGTCATTGAACATGAGTTTGAAATGTGAGTGAGATTTCATGATGGTAAAATTTGGGTTTCCAATCCGGCCCAGTCCCTGGCTGGGCGAGATACGCCCATCTCCCAAGAAAAATACAGGTTAGTGTGGGAGAGATATTTTTTTTTATAAAATAAAATAAAAAAACACAGTCTAAACTGTGCCGAGTGTTTTAACAACTCTGAAAGCTAAACATCAAAATCTTCATTTAATACACCTTTATTTATAATCTGAAAAACACGGCAAACATCGGGACCATCCATGCTTGTGTACACCGCTGCTGGTACAGAGGTGTGAA
The DNA here is from genome assembly GCA_028564935.1 of Neosilurus hyrtlii. Lineage (NCBI taxonomy): Eukaryota > Metazoa > Chordata > Actinopteri > Siluriformes > Plotosidae > Neosilurus > Neosilurus hyrtlii. Next base: position 1,214 of record JAOUQZ010045151.1, on the reverse strand, counting down.
TGACATCACATACACTCTGACCGCCAGCAGTACATAAAAGTGTGATGTCTCTAATCCCTCGGTCTTTATAGTTATGCCACATAATGGGATTTATGATATTTGTTTTTAGGTAAAGCTGAGAACTTATTGACTAATATACCCTTGTATATTATTCACTATTAATTGTACCCCACAAAACATTACACTAGCCACCACTGTTGATGATGATGGTGATGATTATGATGGTGATGATGATGACGTACTGCAGTGTAACAAAAGGTATTTTAAACTTTCCGAACCACCAGAATCACTCACAGATAACAGAACAGATGGATCCTCTGGTTATTACAGGATAATAACTTGTAATAAGATTTGCAGTGTATTTTGAAAAATGTCTCACAATTTTTTAATAAATTTGAGCTCCCTCTAGCGGCCAAACAAAATACTTACATACCATTTAACCCACATGTTGTGTAAGTTCTTTGTGTGACCGCTAGAGGGAGCTCGAGTTCATAAATTCTTACAGTAGCCCACAGTGAAGATTATACTTTTATCTAAAAGGGTTCCAAATAAAGAGAAGTAAAAAATGACTTCTCTATAATGTTTTGGTGAAACTGTGCTGAACAATGATATTGTAGGCAACGAGAACCAAAAAAATCACTAAAGTATATTCAGGTAAAAGTATGGCTAATAAATAAAACACTGAAAATACCAATTTTTCAGAAAATTTTGTATTGTATTTTTTTTTTTTTTACTTTTGTAAAGCATGAATGAACTTCAAACTATATGGAATGGTTTAGCAAGTGTAGATATAAAAAGTACAGTGATGCAGTGATGATGATACACTTAAACAAATTACAGAAAAATCAGAAACCAAGTACTATTCAAGTATTTATTTCATGTAAAATTGGATCATATTGATGAGAATAAGTAAACAAACAACGATATATAGTGATAACAAAAATAACAGTAAAAAAGTCAGTATTTAGTGTGAACACCCTTTATTTTAATTACAGCATTTACCCTTTCAGGCATCGTGTTGACATTCATTAATTTCTGAACCACTTAATCCTAATTAGGGTCAAGGGGAGGCTGGCGCCCACTCTGGGTGAGTGGCAGGGTACACCCTGGACAGCTCACCAGGCCATCAGTCACACTGGTGATTTGGAACAGCCAATTAGCCTACAGTGCATGTTTTTGGACTGTGGGAGGAAACCGGAGTACCCGGAGGAAAC